>OX122886.1:19101307-19143395 GCA_944738645.1 Eristalinus sepulchralis
GACATCTTAAATTCAAACACATCATTCGCCTTGATAAATTCGAAGAACTGAGCGAGCAAATGAACAAAGGAGTGGAGGGAAAGAGTTCAAACACCAGACAGAGAAGCAGTTGCACAACATCATCTGACTCAACTATGCGATCGCCTTAACTCCTTAAGGGCGAAAGTGCAGAGGAAAACAAGATCAATCAATTGGATTGAATCTGCCTGGAAACAACTAAATAGTTGAATAGTTGAATAGCTTGAACAAGACATCATTAACAAAATTATAATTATCAAGGAAGAGATCAATGAGATTGTGCGGGCCTGACAGATGGCTAGAAGTGGAATAGTGAACACCAATCTTCTTGATCAGGCGGAAGTTAACAGAATCATTAGCGAAGTTGATGCATTGCCTTCCGCCATAGTCAATCACGACGAAACCTATGGCATGTTAACTAGTTGTCTCACTATAGGCGGTATGACAGTATGTAAAAAAAGTCGCTTGAGAAATTAAAAGAAAGCTATTGTATTCCTCGCCTCGTATAGTAAAAATAATTAATAATAATAATAATAATAAAATAATAATAATAATTATAATAATAATAATTATAATAATAATAATAAAAATAATAATAATAATAATTAAGAATAATAATATAAATAAAAATATTACTAATAACAATAATAATAATAATAATAATAATAATAATAATAATAATAATAATAATAATAATCATAATAATAATAATAATAATAATAATAATAATAATAATAATAATAATAATAATAATAATAATAATAATAATAATAATAATAATAATAATAATAATAATAATAATAATAATAATAATAATAATAATAATAATAATAATAATAATAATAATAATAATAATAATAATAATAATAATAATAATAATAATAATAATAATAATAATAATAATAATAATAATAATAATAATAATAATAATAATAATAATAATAATAATAATAATAATAATAATAATAATAATAATAATAATAATAATAATAATAATAATAATAATAATAATAATAATAATAATAATAATAATAATAATAATAATAATAATAATAATAATAATAATAATAATAATAATAATAATAATAATAATAATAATAATAATAATAATAATAATAATAATAATAATAATAATAATAATAATAATAATAATAATAATAATAATAATAATAATAATAATAATAATAATAATAATAATAATAATAATAATAATAATAATAATAATAATAATAATAATAATAATAATAATAATAATAATAATAATAATAATAATAATAATAATAATAATAATAATAATAATAATAATAATAATAATAATAATAATAATAATAATAATAATAATAATTATAATAATAATAATAATAATAATAATAATAATAATAATAATAATAATAATAATAATATTATTATAATAATAACAATAATACTAATAATAATAATACTAAGAATAATAATAATAATTATAATAATACTAATAATAATAATAATAATTATAATAATACAAATAATAATACATAATAATGATAATGGGGGCATGGGCCTATGCACACGAGGTAACGTCTTTGATCGCAATCAACATGGCGAGCTACCAAGGCTATCCTCGTCCGTGCACAGGTCAAGTTGACATACAGCCTCTCCGTGGCCCCTGGGTAGCCATTACAGCATCCGTTGTGTGGTAAACCAAAGTATGATTGGCCTACCAGTCTATAGGTTGTGCGTGAAGCTAGCTCCCTAACCACACAAAATGACCGAGTTCAGAGATAACAACATGCCTCAGATATGGACGGTTCCAATGTTGACGACCCCAGCAGACGAAAAAGGGACAATGATTTTCGGTTCTGCACGTAGAATGTGAGGTCCCTTAACAGAACATGTGCAGCCGAACAACTTGCGCAGGCCCTTGACTGCTACAAAGCAGATATCACCGCCATCCAGGAAGTGTGGTGGGATAGGCCGAGCAGAAAGAAAATGAAGAACTACGACATCTCCTCAGCGACTGCTACAGAGAGAGAGAATGCAGCGCTTATTTGGATACGGATTTGTTCTTCGAGGCAGACTTAGCCAAAACGTTTTAGGCTACGATCCCGTAAGCGAACGCTTCATGACAATCCGCATTAAGGCTAAATTCGGGAACATCAACCTCATTTGCGCTCACGTACCGACAGAAGAGAAGCACGACAACAGCAAGAATGAGTTCTATGATATCCTAGAAAGAACATACGAACGCTGCCGCAGCTATGACACCAAGATCATTCTAGGAGATTTCAATGCACAGTTGGGAAAGAGGACATCTTTGCTGCCGTCATCGTTGTAGCCAAGGCATGAACCCGGATATCGAGAGAGCAACGGAGGCAAAATAGGCCGAAACGGTTTGACGTCGGAAAGCTAGAATCGCAACAGATTGCTGGGATCTACAGGATCTCCCTGAAACTCTCCCAAAGTTCGACGCTGCCCGCACTAACAATAGAAGAAGAATGGAAATGTTGTCAAGAAGGTATCAAAGAAGCTGCCACTGATGTGCTGGGTTTCACGTCACCCCATGGTTTGACGACGAGTGCAGGCAGACACATGCAGCTAAACAGGAGGACTACCTGCATCGAAACACGAGAGATTTTTATAAGCTCTACGAACAGAAAAGAAGGGAAGAGAACTGGCTTCTGGAGAGGTGTTCTGGCAGGAATGAAGTGCGAAAGTTTTACCGAAAGGTGAAACAGCTATCCGGTGGATATAAGGTTCGGACCGAAGCCTGCCGGGAACAAAACTAAGACCTAGTAGTAGAGTCGCAATCGATGCGGAGAATCTGGAAAAATCGTTTCTTCAAACTTTTAACCGGCGATGACGGCTGAAATCCCACTATTAGGCAGAATGTGTCTCTCTATTTGGACGATGATATGCAAGAATTCGGTCCCCCCACTTAGACGAGGTCAAGATAGCAATATCGAGACTGAAGTTGAACAAAGCTGCTGGAGCGGATGGACTGTCCGCAGAACTGTTTAAAGCAGCTGTATATAATTTGGTTGGGCACATGCACCAAGTCATCTGCAAGATAAAGTCGGAGAAAGCATGTCCGATGAGTTGAATCTCAACGTCATCTGTCCGGTCCAGAAGAAAGGAGACCCCTTCGACTGCGCCAACTATCGAGGGCTTAGTCTCCTTAACATCGCATACAAGATCCTCTCTGCCGTATTGTCTGAACGCCTGAAACCTTTCGTTAACAAGCCGATAGGTCCCTATCAGCAGGGTTTCAGGCTAGAGAAATCCACCGACGACCAAATCTTCACACTACGGCAAATCCTGGAAAAGACTCAAGAAGTGGATATTGACACTCAACATCTATTCGTCGATTTCAAGGCTGCATATGACAGTGTGCACAGAGACGAGATATACAGTGTAACGTCTAGGTTTGGCATTCCTACCAAACTCTTCAGATTGTGCAGGATGGCAATGGAGAACTCTCGCTGCTCCGCCAAGTTCGGGAACGACGCACTGTCATGTGACTTGTATAACATCATCCTTTCGGAAGATTGTGCGTAACTTATAAGTACTAAAGCCCTCTCTAAGTTTGCTTTTTATAATACCTTAATCATCCCAGTCCTACTCTATGGCGCGGAAACCTGGGCGCTACAAAAAGCGGATGAGGAAGCCCTTAGTCTTTTCGAGAGAAAAATTTCGCGCGCGATTTTTGGTCCTGCTTGCGTTCATGGCATCTGGAGAAGAATATTTACGGACGAATACTATGGGCTGTACGGCGACATGCGCCTAGTAAAGCGTCTTTGGATACAACCCTTAAGATGGCTAGGCCATGTAGACCGTATGGACACCACTGCTCCGGCCTTTACAGTCTTTGAATCTGAGCCATTGGGACAACGCAACAGAGGAGGGCCTAGTCTAAGGTGGCGCACACAACTGGAGAAGGAGCTAGGGGATATTTCTAAAAAATAAATCAAGAGTTGACGGATTTTCTGAAGATGATGTTGGAACGTATGTATGATCTAATGTTTATAGTATTAAAATGTTGTCGGCTGATGTCGGCTGTTAAGGTCTCTACCACCAATTATTTTGGCGTTCACTCTAAACAATTTGTTTAAGTCTCTTCTACGCTTCTATTTCCTCCAGGGAAGTAGGCGAAAAAAATACTCAGCTTAGAATTATTTGCTATATTAACATCAATGCCAATAATCTCAAGAAATTTGAGATGTTTTTATAACAATGGCAGCTCTGCCACCTGTTGTATGAGTCCTGTATAAGCGATAGCACAAAAAGTCTGGATGGAAAATGATTTTGATTCGTTAAGTGCAATGTCAACTCTTTCATTCGTTAAAAAAAATTTAAGAATTCAAGCTGTTTCTTGTGTATGGATGTATGATGGAAAATGGAAGAGAGAAAAACGATCAAACGGTATTTGGTGACTTGCAGAATTCTTGGTTCTGTTTTTCCGGCCTACTGAGAGTTTTTGTCGTATATCCAAATACTGCTGACGACTAGAACAGCTTAAATCCGATGATTTGTACGGTCCCTTGCTATTGGCGCAGCGAATGGTTTCATTAGTTTTGCACTCAGATGTTCGTTGGTTGCCAGAACAATCGGCACACAAGATCTTCATGTAGCAATGCATGGAGTCATGTCCATAGATTTGGCAATTGTAACATTAAGTTACCATACCGGGATTATGTATTTTGTAGTTTCAGGAGATGACGGGTTTGAATAAACTTGAAATAGTTCGCATGATTTTATTTAATTTAACAGAAGAACTCCATTTTTAGGCGTAATAGTTCATTTTTAGTTTTATTATAACTTTCCAACGTGGTGGAAGTAATTTTTTGCCAGAGTGATGTACTTTAATTTTAAATAATTTTCAACGTTTATATTATCCAGTATATCGCGCACTTTATCACTAGTCGATTTTTTAAATCATTATGGGGGGAATACTTTTTGTTCATCAAGTATTTGATAATAGTTTTCATTCATCGTGTTGGAATTAGGATGGAAACGGGAAAAGGAACCACCCTCAGAATCAAATCGCGTTGGTTTTCGAATTAATTTTACTAGTATGGATTCGCAATAAAAGAAAGCACATGTTAACACTGTGAAAACTCAATTTAGAGTGATTTTTATAAGTAAGTATCTACACAATTTATTCTCATCCATTTGTAATAATCCATATATTTCCAATGTTTTTCTCTTCTTTGCAAAAATTCAAACATTGGTAGCTTAAAAAGTTTGTAAAAATAGTTAACAGTTGCAGTCATATTCGGGCCTTTCTTGATTTATGAGTATAGCGGGACGATGTCTCAATCTGTGTTTCACGTGGTGTCAGATTTCTATTACACATTAAATACTATAGCAACTGGTCATGTAAGTATTTCCCCTATAACTTGACTTGATTCTAGCATATGTCCCGAATCACGCGAGGGAATTTTAAATAAGGTTGTGAAAACAGCAAGCACTTTACATACCTTAAAGCTACAGTTTATTGTAAAAATTTATATTTGTTACTATGTACTTACATGTATTATACAAAGATGCATGCGTACAAGTAAAAAAGTTTATCTGTTTTCCTTTAATCACGTCAGCTTGTACAAACAGAGAATTGTGTGTTGATTTAGTTGGTGGAATTACCATAATTATGCGAGTAACCCCAAATGGTTATTGTATTCATTTGCTAGGTCAACCAAACAGGATTATAATTATACAACATATGTCCTAATAGTGGTCAAATATTTGTATTGTAATATCATTTGTGGTCATTCAGCTACAATATTGTGTGCATATGTTTGTTTATATTAAATAGATATGTACGGTATGTATGTACATATCATATGTTTTGTTAGGATTAGTACCTATATTGTATTTAATAGTGAATTTGGATATGACGAAGAAAATTAATATATTATATGTATTTATCTAAAGACGCACGTATATCCGGCATATATTTACTAATCTATAAAAGTACACGATATACATTTACACAATAATCAATCTTTTTCTTGTGACCACATACCTATAAAATTATTACACCGATTTGACTACTTTAATGTGCGCAGTTCAATGAACATTCGTTCGAGAACTAAATAACCGCGGCAAGACCATAGTGATCACAGCTGTACCTAAACTTAGTTAAACAGTTCCTAGTTGGTCTTCCCCTAATGTCAGCCAATTCGATGTGACACGGAATTACACCATTCCTCTTGTTTCGAGTCTAAAGCTTTGACAAGGTATTCACAATAAAAATGTGATTTAACCTCTACTTTCTCCTCTATCAAAGGACATGGCGCAGAAAGACGCTTCCCTGCGCCTTAACTGAAGCGAGGCTGCATATTGCAGTTTATTGCATTATTGGGGCCCAATATTTGACATTATCTGCTTGGTCCTCCTCACTTCTTCCCACGAAATTTTCTGAGAGCTGAGAAGGTTTTTGGTTCTCTCGTCTTGAAGTCTTGAAAGTCTCAAACGAACACCACATCATCGATCTTTAGCCTGCGAAGAAACTCTGGATTCCTTTCAGAGAGACTGTCTGCACTTTTTCCCCTTTCGGAGTGAAAGTGTAAGAATCCAGCTGCCGTAATTTCCCTTTTAACTTTTATTGTCGTTGTTCTGGGAGTTCTTCGAATTTAGTCTAATTTCGTCTTTACACACATTTGGTTGCTGCCTCAGAGTTTTTCGTCTCTTATTGGTATCGATATCTTCTTAGCTGTTTTCCAAGTTGTTGGTAGAAAGCAGCTCTTCATCTAGCTCGCCCAAAGTGATTTTTTTTTTTATTTTGGCAAATTTTGTGTAGCTTGTTTTTCAAAATACTTAGTTTGCTTGTTTTGAGGTTTAGGCAACCGCGCACTATATTCGGCTAACATTTTTTCAGGACCAATTTCGATATTCGACTCTCCATCAGAGCTCCTGCTGGCATATTTAATTTTTAATTTAACTGTAGCGTCGTATGTGTTGAGTGTTCGCAGAGGGGTGAATGTGCGCACAGGCAATTTCTCGTAAGATTAAAAAAATTTGAACTTTTAATATCTACACAGTAGGCCTACTTTTTACACTGACCTGTTGGAGGAAAAGAAAAACAATTGCTTCTTGTAACAACCCAGTTTTCGGAAGAACTCTGAAGGCGTTAGCTAAGAAAGCTTTTTTCTTATTACGCTAATTTGCGATTGGATCAATAGTTATTGTCGTAAGGGCAGGCTTCAATCCGAAAAACTTAATGGACTTATAATAAATAGATTGGGTGGCACTACAGCCCACAAGGGAATGTTTTTTCAAAGTTAAATGGGATACACAGTTTCTGCCAAGATTTTTATAGACAAATCAAGTGTTCTTAGTAACCGGACTACCTTTTTTAAGATCTTCCGATCAGAATTTGTGCTAACGAAATAAAATAAATAATTATTTCGGCCGAAAGTTATCCCTTTATTTTTAATTAAATCGCTTGACGGAATCCAGTATTCTTAATCGGTCCTCTTTAGGAGATTGATTGCAGCAAGGGATGAATTTACACATTAAAGCGGCGATGAATATATATTATGTACAGTTAAATGATATCGTAGATAAAATATACATTTTGAGCTTGTCGTATCCTCATTCACGTTCTAAGGGTCGAGAACGGTAGTCGTCCCATAAAATAGGGTCGGTGGTCAACAAAAGTTTCTTATTCGCCTTTTTCAAGAGAAGAATATCTGGGAAAAGAAAGAAAATGCGATTACAAACGGTTTCGGTACAGCTTATCCACCTCTGCTTCAAAGAAAACTTTAGTCTTGCGGTTTCACAAGACTGACAATCAAATAGAGCGGATTTCTTGTCAGTGCATCTTAATTTTCTGCAATGACAAGTATGAGATGTACGGCATTTTGAAAGAGAATAACGCATTTTTTCGCCGTGCCGACAAGTTGATTGGTGTAAAATTGGTCAAACATTGCGTCACGTGTTTTACGTTTAGTTAGTTGGTAATTTAGTTTTCATTTACGTAAATTTGAAAAAAAAATCACTAGCAATATCCTTTTTTGGGATACCTAAGGAATTTAGAAACAAATATATATAAACCATCGTAAATAGCCTTATTGAGTTGATTTCTTGCACGATCGAAATTGTTTAATATTTCTATGTTTTTTTCAAATTTTATAGAACTCACTGCTCCACCATTCTCTTTACAACGGTTTCATACCAAAGCCACCTATTAGTAGGATTAACTACAATTATATACAAATTGCCTAGAAAAATGTTTTATATAATAAAATTGCAAAAAGTGCAGGAAATATAATATGGGCTTGTCATGGTGTCTGGACATCAAAAAAGGGTCAAAATGCGAGTACGATAAAGTAATTCATGACTACACGGTTTTGCTTTTGATTGAAGTGTATTTTACTTTAATAGGTATAGCTAGTTAATCTCTTGCTTCCAGGAAAAAATACCTAAAACTAGATAATTATAAATAATTGTCAATTGTTCTTAAATCTAACGTACTGACTATTAACATGTGCACTAAGCTAATCTATATCTTATCTAACATAAAATTACTTGCGGGCATAATTTATGTGTAAATCAATTTTATGGATTTAATATGCATAATGTTTTCTAAAAGAAAATTTAAAAAAAAATTGTTAATGTTGTATATTTTTTTTAACTTACCTCAACCTAACCTAAATTAAAATTAAACTAAAACTAATATCTACTTAGAACTACTGAATTGAACTCATGTTAACTATATCTGTAACAACACACGGACAACCAACGTGGCGCATAGGGCATTTAAATGCTAAATATGTATATGAGGCACTTTTTTTTTAACTTGCAGACGCTTTCATTTATGATTCATAAATTGCAAGTACAATGTCTGAGCATTGCAATTAGATATAATTAAAGCAAAGTACCGTTAACAAAAAACGGGAATTGCTTAGGGTTAGCTTTCGTCATTAATAATAGGGCATTACATTGTATAACAGGAAATACTGATGATCAATGTACTTCCTTTCAATCACTTTACAAAACAGTACTTTTTTCTCTTTTCTTTTGGAAGAAGACCTTTTTCGATGAAGTTTTCTTTATGATTGCACGCTCACTTTGTGAAATACATCTAATTGCAAGCTTTCATACAAATCGCTAAATTAATCTTGAAGGTGGACACTTTGCAAACATTTTAACGCAAAATATATAAATTGCCATTTCCGACGATTTATGGTTAGGTTTGATTTTCAATAGGCCCTTTTTTACAGATCACGTATGACTGTCATTAAACTGTTTTATGTAAGAGCTCACACTCCAATAGGTATTCCAAATTGATCAGCTGTATTACAAAAATTAGTGTTCTGGGGACCTACTGTGCGCATAATGGGCCTACTGAAACCACTATTCGATAAGGTTAAACACTTTTTAAGCTTGTGAAACTGCGTTAAGTTTAATGTTCTTGGCTTGTTTGGAGCCATAGTTAACTAGTCCTCCTGGAGCTGTGTTTTTTTTGTATCAGTTAAAAAAAAAGGTGGTCATGTGAACTATGTAAAAAATGTTATTGCGTTCAGCTTTTCGCATTCCACCGTAAACTTTATTTTGTCATTAAAATCTTTAAGAAAGTAGTCGAAAAAACGAACAAACTCTCACATATATCCTTATGAACAATGGTTATCTGGCAAAACTTATAAGAAATTTTAAAAAACACAACACAAACACAACATACGCTCTGAAACACCGACAAGCACTGAAGCGGATTATGTCTATAAAAGCTTGTTGTACATTTCAATTTTGTCAACAAAACCATAACTGCTGGTCGAGGCAACAACATAAAATAAGCGTCCAAGTCTTCGAAAACATTGTCCTCAGTTTTGACACAACTCAAATCAGAAACAGACTGATGTTGTCTTCAAAATCAACTGTAAGGTCAAAGACAATGAAACAATTTCTTCGTCAAAAACTAGCTGCTCATAGATCGGATATCAACAAGAATAGCTCAGCGAAAACAGCATTAGCCAACCATTGTGTTCAAACTAACCACACATAAGCAAATTAAACTGTAAGCATAATTAAGAAAATCCGCATCGGTCAATTTTAACAGGCAGCTGTAATGTTAATGGAATGATCCCTTGGTATTTAAAGTTTCTTAAGGAAACGATAACAAATTTTTTCTTATTGGGCTTTATGTTTTCTTATAATTTTTTTTCAGATGATCTGGTTCATGTTTCCAACCAGATAATCTCCAGTTGGCCTCGTCTTTGTATAGCCTTTTGTGCCATCATGGGTTTGCTTTTACTGGCCGTTAAACTATGGACTTCTTCTGGTGCCTTCGGAGGAAGCTTTTTGGTGGCTTTTTGACAGCATTCGCATTCTTTTTTCTATTGTTAGTGCAGACATCATCTAACTTTCAGAGAGTTTCAGAAAAACTCGGTCGGTATAGTTTCTGGAGATTGCAACTTTTTGACGTCAAGATATGCTGTTCTGTCTTGACTTCATAGCTCTCTAAACAATGGGTGATTTTTTAAAAGCTATAGGAAAGTTTTTCAAAAACAAAAAACAAAACACACAAAATTCCCAAAAATGCATGAAATCTTTATTTGAATCGATAGTACGGTCCATATAATGGTCTAAATGGTCCATCCGCTTAGTCCAATTTTGGCATACTCTTTCCAACATTTCGGCCGGTATCTCACGAATAAATGCTTCAATGTTGTTTTCCAATGCGTCAATTGAAGCGGGCTTGTCTGTATAGAC
This sequence comes from Eristalinus sepulchralis, assembly GCA_944738645.1. Classification (NCBI taxonomy): domain Eukaryota; kingdom Metazoa; phylum Arthropoda; class Insecta; order Diptera; family Syrphidae; genus Eristalinus; species Eristalinus sepulchralis. The sequence continues at coordinate 19,112,015 of OX122886.1, forward strand.
ATGAGCTTTAACATAGCCCTACAAAAAATAGTCTAAAGGCGTTAAGTCGCACGATCTAAGCGGCCAATTGACCGGTCCCGAACGTGAAATAAAATGTGCACCGAACTCGCCTCTCAATAAGTCCATTGTTGCGCGTGCTGTGTGGCATGTGGCACCATCTTGTCGAGCTCTTGCATTTTGGGCAAAAATTCACAGTTACGTTCATCATCAAGAAGTACGGTCCAATGATGCCACTAGCCAATAAACCGCACCAAACTGTGACTTTTTCTGAATGTATTGGTAGCTCTTGCAATGCTTCTGGCTGATATTCACTCCAAAATCCACAATTCTGCTTATTTACGTACACATTGAGCCAAAAATTAACTGACCATAAAATGGAAGAAGCGCGCGATGAACTTTCTTAACAGAGCACACATTTTAATAATAAAATTCAATGATTTTATTATTTTATTCGTTTGTAAGACGATTCATGATTAAATTATAGACCAAACTGAAGATGTTTGACAGTGAAACAAAACACGAAACGTGCGTCAGCTGTTTAAACCAGTGTTGCCAAGAAGATAATAGCTAAACAATCACCCTTTACCTACTTTGGCAACGACGAGAAAATGATCCGAGCCGATATTGGTAACTTGGCACATAAACTATGATAGATAAGTGTCTGACATCGATTGCAACGTAATTAATCTCATATACGGTTGATTGATCAGGACAGCGATAGGTTCCCTTATGGATGTTAAAGTGTGGTAACCGCTTGCCAACCACAAACAGACTGCTTGGTGAAGTCATAACCGGTGTGTTAATTTGTTGTGAGGAAGTATAACTCATAGAAAGCCCAAATTTGTCAAATCTATTAGTTTAAGCAAACATTAGTTTACCATCCAGCTGTTGTTTTGATGGCTATTCAAGGGGCACCAAGAGGAGTATGTCAATTTATTGCACAAGCTGGGGTGTTGGTGTCACCTTGCTATTGTGGGTCTGAATTGGAAGGCTACATTTAATAAGGGACCAATGCCTAGCCTTTTCAGCAGGTACTCGTATTATACATGTCTTTTTTCTCTTATAAATAGAAGCGACTTACAATTTTTTGCCAAATCCGAATGGCACTATTTTAAAGTTGTGTTATAAGCAATTATTTATCATTGAGTGCAATTTAAAAGAGGTGGTGTTGTAATAGGGAATCGAGATGTTTAATTTTTGGAACGAACTTGGGACCCTCGGTGTGTTAGCCCACTAGGGTACAGCGGCCACGGTTAAATTAAAGAGCTGGCATGTTCTTATTTTCAATTTATACTGTATTTACAATTCATTCATATTAGTATGAAAGCCTCTTCCTAAATAACTAATGTCATAAATGTTATTATAATTTTGAAGCTGAAAGATTATTTCCATATTAAATATGTTTCCACCCCAATTAACAGTAAGGGAAACATTTTCAGAATTGATATTCCATATAGAAAAAAAAAAGAATCAGTAAATTGCCTGATTCTTCTGGGATTTAGATTCAAAATTTCCACGCTTCTGTTTGTAAGGTGATACTGCCAGAAAAAAGAAATTCAATACGGCACGAGTGCCATATAACTCCGAGTGCAAAGTGGATGAAGGCTCTCGACAGAATCATCTGTGAACTGTTATTCCCAAAGGTAATGGTGAAGTCCTCCCCCGGCAATTATTTTCGTTATTATTTTTATTGTTTATATAAGTACATATATATACATATATATATATTTCCCTGCGTACGCGCTGTTCGTTTGTGACTGAAAGATTGTGGGAAGGATTTGTGATGAAAATGGGAAATCTGCGACAACTTTGATTTTATTTTTAAATTAAGATAATTGATTTCAATTAGGTCAGCCAGTTATGCTATAGTGCACATTAAATGTTATACAAAAAAACAATAATTGATATATTAGACAAACACTTCAGGAAGATCCAATATTTTAATACATTTACAAAATATATTTTGTATTATATATTACATTTGCCAAACAGATTTTTTGATAGGACTACAATAAGTGGAAAATTTAGTGGTTAACCAACAACTGCACAGTTATTGTTGTAGCTTGTGAGTTTTGCTTTTTGCCTCGTCGACAAAAAACTTCGTTTCGTCGCTTGTTTTTCGAAAGGTTTGATACGATCACCTGCGTGACACCAAGAATCAACCTGCAGCTACAAGTGGAAAACACCTCGTATAATTGGCTAAATCGTTTCTTTTTGTTCGCGTGGATGCTCTTAGGTTCAATTAAATCTCTTGACTAAGGATTGTATTAAAAAATGCAACCCCTATACAATACACATGTGGGAAAAATTTCAATTTTCAAAAATTCGAGATTAACCACCCTACTCAACCACCGTGAAATAAATATCAATATGGGTTTGAATGAGAAAAGTAAATAATTGCTAGAAATATTTACGACTTATGACACTGAATCTAAGTACTCCTGCTGTTTAGTCCCACCCCATGGTTTTCAATTGACTGCTCTATCACCCCTGTGGGATTGAGAAGGCCAATGCTGGTTACCCCTCATAACTAGTTTTATAATGTAAAGCACAAGAATCACTTGAACAGAATGTTCAAATGTTTTCATTGATATATCAGTGTTAGTGTTGGAAAGAAACATCTGAAGAACCGGGGGATCTAATTCAATTGAGTCATAGTGATGGCCATTGATTATACGCTTGCCTTTTCATGGCAAAGCGTCATATTGTATAGCCGTAAAAGACAGGGGTGTGTTCCTTGAACTGCGAGGGCAATTGCGGATGCTTATAAAAGGGGATGAATTTAATACTGATAATGAGTGTGGTGTTTATTAGAGACAGGGACGAAAACACTTGAATTTGTCAGCAGGTGTCGTGCACTAACTTTGCTTTTGTACAAAATACACAATCTCCCCACTATAATCTTTCTAAAAGCATTTCAAGTTCGCCATGGAAGTGCTTATGCAGTCAAACAGTTTTTAAATCAAGTTGTTGGAGAATATATAAGAATATTATATCTTTCAAATCATCATAAAACTGGCATTTTTTATTATAAAATATTTTACAAAACTTACAAGATAATTAACGAAATTATGTGAATATATAGTCTCTCTTTTGCCAATTATAATAATGTTAATTCAAATCAAATAAAAAGATATCAAATATTTATCAAATAAAAAGAAATCAAATATTTATCAAGGGCATGAATTTAGTAAATTCACTAAAGTATGTAAGCTGTTATGATGTATAAGATATTATAAATACTAGTTCGAGTAGATCCACGAGAAGACCAATATAGAAATTTGCTAATTTACATCTTACGTACATGTTCTTAATTAGAGATCATACGGGAATCGCTGTTGGTACCTACTAGCTTGGGACCGAGCCAAAGTTCTGGGACTTATAACTTCTGACCTAAGAATGCTTCAGAGAGGTTAAGTACAGTTTCTTCTCCGATTCGATCTCCGAGATCTTTCAAGCTGCACCAATACTGATTCAGCTTGGCCAATCCCTCAAGTCAAATCAGGCTTGTTCCTTCTGTCACTTCACCAGCATCAATTTATCTCCACCAAGTTTATTACATTTTAGAGATAAACGTTTACAGTCGTTTAAAAACTATTCCATTCGAACGCTAACTAGTTGATTTCTTCCAATCTCGGAAAAAAACCTTGATTTTAATTCTGCAATAATATGGGATATTTCAATAATTTTAATAATATCTTAGAAATTAGAAACATTCACATTCAAACACTTACTTCATTGCAAAATTTAATTAGTTGCGCACAAAAATACTGTTACCAAGCCAGCTTGGTGCACAGAACTCATAAAGTTATAACAGACCTCACTTGTCATAATTGTATAATCTATTTGAGGATCTAATCTATTTGAGGAACGAAGAAGATAAAGGAAATATTTGGAGAAAACGTTAAAGCTATTCGACTGTGAAATACTCTGTGTAAGTTTTAACAAATTTGACGATATAAATATTTGTATGTTTGTGATGAAAATTCAATAAGAAATAGAAAATAAGCTTCTTGTCATAACTTAGTTTCCAGAGAAACTTTAAATGGGTTGGGAAAATCTACTCCGTTTAGTCTAATCCTTCTATTGAATAGAAAGTGGTAGTAGTTATAAACAAACCCAGCTACTGTGGTCCCCTCTACTTGTAAGAGAACGATAGCAAGCACAGGGCGAGTATATGATCAAAATACATGTTTGTATAATTAAGAAAGAGATTGAAGTTGAAATAGTCGTACACCATTTAAAGAACACTACAGACGTATCTTAGTTTTTATTACTTACATCATATATTAGGCCAGCGATTCTTCTGCATACCGCTCCATGTTGTCAAGACTGTAGGTTCTGTTCTTCTCCTTCTCTAAATTGAAAGGTCAGAATTGGAGAAAAAGCACATTTTCAGCGTCTTGTAGAACCCTATAATGGTCCGTAGAGAGAGGACTTTTGTTCCTAGCTGGTTTTCTTTATATGTTTGGGATGTTCCGAGATAAATTGTGTCCTCAAAATACATTTCTTTCAGCCAGCAAGATTATCTGTTAGCTGTCTCAATTTCGGATACAAAGTTCCCTAAGTTTGTTCACTTGTGTGCAGGAGCAGTGCACTTTTAGCTTTACATGGCATGCTTACCTGTTTTTATCCCTATATTATTGACTAGGCGCATGTCGCCTTTCATTCTACAGATTTCGTCATTTCGTCATTTTTCGTTAAACTTTGGCGAAAAGACAAATAGCAAGACCGATGGAGCCCTTCTTTTTGTTCACCTTATCATGCCCGTATCATCTGCATAAACCAGACACTGAAGGGACTTATACATGTGCTGTTAGTGTTGCACGTATTTCTGAACACTTATTTAGAAAAAGACATCAAGTCGTGTTGTCTTTAGAACTTTTGACATTAAAGGTATCTGTAAATTTGTTACCGGACGTGGCGGAGAAGTAAGAAATCTCTATTATTGTCAAGTTTGGTAAAATTTCTAAATTTAGATATAGGGCTCTATAGCTTTTGTCTATACTCGTTATTATGACACCAATAACTACGTTGGGTGTTAATAAGTCTTCACTAGAGTCCGGCACAGTCTGAAAAACTTATATACGTCGATTTCCGTGCCATAAAATCATACTGTTAATGACAGATTCTTCAAATTATTCACAAAGGCCTAAATCTTCTTTTCCTTCTCTTCCTTTTAAAGGCACTACAGTTCAGAATGGACTTGAGCCGCAGCCAACACGCCACTCCAGTTAGCACGATTTCTCGCAAGTTGCGACCAGTTTCGCACTCCAAGTTGGTTGAGGTCCTTCTCCAATTGTATGCGCCATCTCAACCTCAACCAACCAACCACACTCTTCATCAATGGCTCGTTTGCATGCCTATAAAATTCATCGTTGAATCTTCCACTCCAGATGCAACAAGGCAATCAGGACCAAAAATCGTAATCAGAACTTTTATCTTGAAAAGACTAACGGTTTCTTCATCCGCTTCTAGTCATCTCGAAGTTTCCACGCCTAAAGGAGGACTGGGATGATTAAGTTGTTATACACAGCATGTCCTTGCTTGATGACATATGCTTCGTGTTGCCCCCATTTATCGCCAGAATCATTTTAGACGCTTCCGCTTTAATGGAAGTAACCGTCCATTAATGACTCATCCGCCTAACCTAGGAGGTGAAGAGACTTGTGAGTTTCGCCCGATCATCTCAAGAATGATGTTAAAATTCATATGACGGTGCGTAGCCTTGTCTTAAACCTTTTTGGACATTAAATGCCTCGGTAAGCTCGTTACCGACCTTGACGCGCAGAAAGTGTTCTCTATCACCATCTTTCGCAACCTGTAGACTTTGGTGGGAATGTCACAACTAGACAAAGTACTGTATAGCTCTTTGAATGATGAAAAATGTGGCATTAAGGTCGAAGATTAGGCGCTGAGTATTCATATCCAACAAATGAGTTAGAGCATGCGTCCAACCGGATCTTTTCAAGTTACTTTAAAAAGTTCTGTGAACGGTCTGTCGTCTTCAACAGCTTTGTTCGATGTCAATCTCGGTATTGCTTTCTTGACCTCGTCTAAATGAGGGGACTAAAATCGTATCTATCATCATCCAAATTAAGTGACTTTTCAGCCTAAAAGTGACCGTCTTAAGGTCTGCAGAAAGATCTTTCCAGATTCTCAGCATCGATTGCAATTCTAGCAACTCTTCTCTACAACCCCCCTCCTCCACATTTAAGCCAGTCAGCTCGGTGTTCATCGGTTTCACACTTTGATCATCTTCGAAATAACGTTCGAGCTATATGTACAGGTCATCGGGCCTCATGAAGCATCAACTCTTTCTGTGAGAGTATATTGATCTATTGTACATTCCAAAAGAGAAAAAAGAGTCGAACTAGCAGCATCCAATCTTAAGAAATGGAGATTCTCTGAAATGAAATGTATAAAAATTTTTGATAATATAAAAGTAATATAAAAAAGAAAGAAATTCTATGAAAAAAATGCAAATTTCGTTATAAATCAAATCAAACAAAATATGAGTTCAAAAATTCTTTTATTCATCAGAATTTCTAAGCAAAATCTAAAATTGAAAGCAAATTACGAAAATAAAAGAAAATAAGTTTAAGAAACTACATTTAAGAAACCAATTCCAAAACGAAACAAAAATATAAAATTATGAATTAAAGAAAACAAAAATATATAATGCATCAGATGTGTGCCAAAAGCTATAGGAAAGTTAAAAAAACACATAAAATTCAGAAAAATGCATGAAATCTTTATTTGAATCGATATAATTTAATTTTTGAAGATTATTTCATGCAAATGTTGACCTTGACTGCGCCTCAAATGGCATACTCTTTCCAACATTTCGGCCGGTATCTCACGAATAAATGCTTCAATGTTGTCTTCCAATGCGTCAATTGAAGCGGGCTTGTTTGTATGGACATGAGCTTTAACATAACCCCACAAAAATAGTCTTAAAGTGTTAAATCGCACGATGACCGGTCCCGATCGTGAAATAAAATGTGCACCGAACTCGCCTCTCAATAAGTCCATTGTTGCGCGTGCTGTGTGGCATTTCTCACCGTCTTGTTGAAACCACATGTCATGCAAGTCAAGCTCTTGCATTTTGGGCAAAAAAAAGTTGGATATGGTAGCGCTCGCCATTCACAATTACTCTACGATTCGCATCATCTTTGAAGAATTACGGTCCAATGATGCCACCAGCCCATAAACCGCACCAAACTGTGACTTTTTCTGGAAGCATTGGTAGCTCTTGCAATGCTTCTGGCTGATATTCACTCCAAAATCGGCAATTTTGCTTATTACGTACGTTGGAAGAAGCGCGCGATGAACTTTCTTAACAGGGCACGCATTTTGATAATAAAATTCAATAATTTGCAAGCGTTTTTCGTTTGTAAGACGATTCATGGTTAAATAATGGACCAAACTGAAGACGCTTGAGAGTGAAACAAAACACGAAACGCGCGTCAGCTGTTTAAACCAGTATTGCAAAAAAGATAATAGCTAAAAAATCACTCTTTAGGAAAATCATACAAAAATTAAATAAAAAAACAACAACAGAAAATAAGAGCCACACCAGAAGTATATTATAAAATAAAAAAACATATAAAAAACGTACATATGTACATTTTTACGAACCTGAAACATCCGAAAATTACAGGATAAAAAAAAAGTCTTAAATCTTCAGGAGTTTCGAGACAACGTTCAGCTTCTGTAGGTCTGCCTTTCAACCTCAGCATTTTCTCTTTTTAATTCATTCTCATTAATTCATAAAAAAAGAACAAATTTGCAAAAACACTAACATTCGAAATTCGCAACACAATCCACGAGTTCAATCAGAAGACATTCTGTAGTAGTTCGAACAGTGTACATAACTCACTTTATGTACAATATGTCACTGATACAGAGGTGAAAAACATACTTCAGTCGCTAAAGTGCAACAAGTCAGCTGGAATAGATGAGATAAAACCAGTGGATTTGAAGATAAGTGCTGAATACCTTTTGCCCCTGAAAACAAAACTTATAGATATGAGTTTCGACCAAGCAAAGATTCCGCATCTGTTGAAAATAGTCCGGCCGATATACAAAAGCGGTCAGTCGATTACAATAATCCGTACAGGAAAGACGTACATCGACTTAAGTGCGTGGTTGCCTAGACAACCAAACAAACAAACAAAAAAATATTTGGAAAAAAAATCGAAAATAATCAAAATTCAAGCAAATTGAAAAAAAAAAACAATCAATTTAAATAAAAAAACCATTTTGAAATGGATGAAGAGCTGCTTTCGAGTGACAACTCGGAAAGCAGCAAAGACATAAGCAAGAAGAGAAGAAAGAAAATGAAGCCGCAGGCGCAGTTTAAGAGACGGCTGCGTAATATGGAGTCTCTTAAAAAAACGGAGAACAACGACGTTGTGACGTACAGCGGAAGTGGGAATACTTTTGCAAAACTCGCTTCGTCTAACGAAATTGCTGCAGCTGAAAAAGAGCTGGAAGAAAAAATTCAACAAAAAAATGAGCTGGAGGAGTTTATTAAAGCCCTCCAGCAAAAGCTCGAAACAAAACGGGCTCACAATCAACAACAACAAAAGCAGCAGCAAGAACAACAGCAGTTACAGACACAGCAGCAGCAGAAAAAACAACAGCAAGAACAACAGCAGCAGCAACAACAGCAGAAGCAGCAACAACAACAACAACAGCAGCAACAACAACAGCAGCAACAACAACAGCAGCAACAACAACAGCAGCAACAACAACAGCAGCAACAACAACAGCAGCAACAACAACAGCAGCACCAGAAATACCAGCAGCAGCAGAAACAGCAGCAACCGGAGAAACAGCAGCAGCAAAAACAACAGAAAACTAATCGGAAACAAAGAGTGCCGCCGATAAACATCAACGGCATGGAAACCGCAGACACCATTCAGGTATGTGAGTTGTCTGTGGGGGATAAATTTTTTATTAAAAACAGAGGAAGTGAGAAGCAAGCTGTCCACTGCTTAACAGAGGACAGCTTTAAAAAAGTTAAAAATTCGTTGACGACAGCTGGGGTGGAGTTTACCACTTTCACCCTAAAAAGCGAGAAAGTCCAAACGATCCTTCTCAAGGGCTTAACTGCTTCAACTGAGCCGGAGAGCGTCTTGAAGGCTCTTCAAAAACTGAAGGTAGAGGGCGTGGAGTTTGTGGCGGTTCGTCGCTTCTCCACTGTCCGCTCCAGAACGCCGCCTGTGCACATACTTCCCCTTTTCCTGGTCCAGGTCTCTCCGGGGAGCAAACTTGAATGTCTGAGGAGCATTAAGCTCCTCAACAAACAGGAGGTCTCCTGGGAGAGGCTCAGGAGGACGAAACAGATGCTTCTCTGCGCAAGGTGTCAGACCTTTGGCCATGCCGCGGCGAACTGCAACAAGCAGCCTCGTTGTGGCAAATGCGCAGAGAGGCATCTGTCTGCGCAGTGTCCCCTTGGAGAGGGGAGAGTTGAGGACAGGGCGCGCTTAAAGTGCGTGCATTGTGGTGCAGGTGGACATCCCTCAAGCAACAGGGGCTGTCCAAAGATCAAGCAACTCCATAGAGAGTTGCTTAAGAAAGACCTAAAAAAAACAACAAAAGTGGCGGATTCAAGCCCAGTGCCGAGAATTCCAGCCACAACTGTTACGCCGGTGGTTTCCTACGCCAATATGGTGTCAGGTAGGCGATCGGCACAACAGACATTGCCGGCAGTAACGTCGGCACCAGTAGGGGCCCCAAATATGGGAATTCCCGAATTGTTCAATCTTGTGTCGACAATGATGGCCAAGATTGAGCGATTTGAAGATCGTTTGGTGCGAATGGAGCGAGTCCTTTCGTCAAGACCCGGTGGGTCGAATACGTATCCATAAAAATGGATACGCCAGCTGCTAGAGACCTCTCGATCCTGGCGGTGAATGTAAATTCACTCGTCAGGATCGAGAGAAGATTGACTTTGCTTCACCTTTTGGAGTCCCATAAGCCTGATGTGTTGATGGTTAGCGAAACCAAGCTAAACCGGAAGCACGTACTCAGGTACAAAGACTACACAGTCATTAGAAGAGACCGCCCCCGTTCCACACAAGCGGGCGGGGTCGCTTTCTTCATTAAAAAAGGCCTACGCCATAAAGTCGTGTATTGCGGTGAGGTGCGAACCTTCGGTGTACTGGAGGCTTCGATTGCGTGCATTTCTCTCCAAGGTGGAAGGAAACTGTACGCAGTTGCGGTCTATGCATCAGATGCACCTCAGTCTGCAAATTTCATCTCAGAGCTCGAGACTCTCTTCCGAAAGCTTCGGCTTTGCTCGGAGGAGAATTATTTTGTCATCGCCGGAGATTTGAACGCCAGGCACGTGGAATGGGGCAAATCTGTTCCAAATCCGAGGGGAAATTCACTCTTTGAGTTGATGACGCGGCACTCTATTGAGTTCAAGCTGAATTTGCTTGCAACCGATAGACCGTCGTTTCCCAGAAGCGGGTCTTATTTGGATCTCCTGCTAATAGATAGACGACTGACGTTACGAGACGTAGACTCTCGCACTAGGAATTGTATAACAACGGTGGAGTACGACAGTGACCACTGTGGTCTCGCCGCGGTTATTCAATCCCCGAACGAGCTGGTGGAGCTTGAAGAATTCGCCGAGATGCACCCTTTCGATTATCGAAGGGCTCGTTGGCCGCGTTTCTCTAGCGTTCTATCCAGGGAACTACGTTCGAGCGAGATAACACCACCTTCGGACAGAAACCTGACGAACGAAGAGGTTGACAGGTACCTCATACAAGTCGACAACACCATTAAACGAACCATGGACAGGACGCTTCCTAAGGTATCACCTACGACAGATGGCGACATTTATCGTAATGATACCATCGACGCACTGCACGTGCAAAAAAGCAGACTGCTGTCGAGACTGAAGACTCTATACAGACGCTTTACAGACCCAGACGACCAGGAAATACGGTCGCTCAAGTCGCAGTTGAAGAACATCCAGAAGTTGATTCGGATGAACTATAGAATTGCTGTCAATTCGTATTGGGGAGATAGGATTCGGGCCGTACGTTCTAATGGTCCGGGTATGTTTCCCCAAATCAACCGAATCTTCCGAAGGAGGGGTCATAACGACTTAGAGGCTGTCCGACTTGACAGGACAACCGACAATGAAAACCTACTAACTTCGGTTGGCATAGATCCGGATGAGGCTGTGCTTGACAATGAGTTCTTCATTGTTGAGGATGCCCAAGAGAAGGTAGAGGCAATAGGAGCTGTTTTTCAGAAAGTGTACACGGTCAACGACTCTCGTCGGCCGAACCACGACCTGGAGAACAGAGCCATGCTGAACCACTTCCACCTTAGAAATGAAATACAGCAGTGGCGTTCTGAGAATCCTGGTTTTACCAGTTTCAATGACGAAAATCAGGCAACCAATGCTGTCGCCCAAGATGGCTCCAATGCCATCCTCATTTCGAAGGAGGAACTCAAAGACATCTTCAACGGTTTGAAAAACAAAAAGTCGACTGGCATCGACGGGATACCAAATATAGTGTTACGTCATCTCCCTGACGAGGCGTAGAGATATACACAATCCTGTTTAACAATGCACTGAGTAATACACTTTACCCAGCTCATTGGAAGACGGCGGTAGTGCAACCTCTCCCCAAAAAGGACAAAGATTCCTCGCTTCCGAAAAATCTTCGGTCGATAAGCCTCCTCCCCTGCATAAGCAAGGTTTTCGAAAAGATTGTTAACAGAGTCCTGATCCAGTGGACTGAGGACAATAAAATTATACCGAACAACCAGTTTGGATTTAGGGCGAGGCATGATACTGTACATGCCGCGTCAAAACTGGTTTCGGACATTCAGTGGAACAACCACAAAACACAGTGCACCGGGGCCTGTCTCGTTGACTTGGAAAAGGCATTCGACACCGTATGGTTGGAAGGTCTCTTCCTTAAGTTGACGAGGATGGGTATAAGTAAACAGCTGCTTTACACGATCTATAACATGGTAACGGGTAGGAGTTTTGTTGTCAAAAGTGGCAACAAAGTTTCCACCAACGTTTTCCAAATAAAAAATGGGCTCCAACAGGGTGCAGTGAACTCACCAATCCTCTTCACTATTTTCAGCAGCGAACTGATTGGCTCCATGCACAACTTGAATGCGTTCGCCGACGATTGGGTCGCATACCGGACGGCACCAAAGATAGAAGTCATTAACACGCTCCTGCAACGTGACTTCGAAAAAGTCCAGCAATTTTGCGACGACTGGAAGTTGAAAATCAACCTCCAGAAGTGTGAAACAATCCTCTTCCGGACTCCGTTATACAGGGCCTCAAGAGATACGAAAAAGAATTGGCGCAAGTTCGGCATATTGGACCCACGGGGTCAGCCACTAGCCCTGAAGAGTGTAGTGCGATATCTTGGCATTATGTTGGATCAGTATCTGTATGGAGGTATCCATATAGATACAGCTCTGACGAAAGCTAAGAAAGGCTTCGCTATGGCAAGGGGGTTGTTTTACAGCAGCCAACTTAACGCCAAAGTGAAGCGAATCTGCTACACGGCCCTCATCCGGCCAATCATGGTGTATGGCTGCCCAGTGTGGTTCAATGTGAGTCCTTCCCAAATGGAAAAGATGAGGGTATTCGAGAGATAATGTCTTCGCGCATGTCTCAAGAAGTACAGAACCCCGGAATCTGACTACAAGAAGTTCTATCCTAATGAAGTCTTGTATAACGAAGCAAACGTGAACAGGGTTGATAATTGTATCATTAAGCTGATTCGGAGGCATGTTGCACGAGCCATGACTTCTGAGAATGATCTCATATTTGGGGCCTACTACCCAAATAACGAGTACCACGAGAACGCTCGCCGAAAGGGTTTTCTTCCACCGGAAGCGTTCTTGTATCTTGACCGCATTGGACTGATCCAGGATGCGGAGGCATGTCCACTTATCTACCACGTGGTGAGAAGGACAGTGGACAGGCGACTGTTGTACGACGCCAACGTCGTTAGTCGGGATGCTCTCCGGTTCAGCACATCCATCTGTCCGTGATAGGATGGACACGGATAAGGACCGGGGGTTCTACTGGTGGTAGGTTAGGGTTGGTCCCCCATGGCCAACTCACATTTAGTATAAGTTAGGTTAAATTAGTAATTAAGATAAAATAAAAACTGTACATAAAATAAAAAAAACAAAACAAACAAAAAAAAAAAAAAAAAAAAAAAAAAGAGAGTTCGTAAGTATATTTAAGTTAGAATAGGATATATTAAGATAGATTAATTAATTAAGATATTTTTTTGAAAAATTCCATAGATAGCTAAGTTTCTAAAACTAAAAAAATTTTCTTAGTTTTAAAAAATAAATAATACTTTTTATTAATTGAAAGAAAAATAATTAGCAATGACGCCGAAAGGCAAAAATAAATATATCGATAGTTTAGCTTAGAGCGCCCGTATAGAGCCAGTAAGTAGTTATAAGATTTCATTTCAGTCGTACCTAGGTTAAGCGTTTTGTACCTAGTTTTAAAATTCTATCAGATAAAAATAAAAAAAATGCCTTTTAAACTAAAAATACAAAAGCGGAAAGAAGAACGAAGTTGTGAACTACAGACCCATTTCAATTTTATCGTATGTCGACAAGGTAATGGAAAAAGTATTGGCAACGAGGCTTTATGAATATGTTGAAAAATTTAAAATCCTCAATAGCAATCAATTTAATTTTCGTAGAAACAAGAGCAATAACCAATAGAATAAAACAAAGCTTGGATAAGAATCAAAGCACAGTGGTTTTATTCATCGACTTTAAAAATTACGATACATTAAGCCACACACACAATTACTGAGGCAGCTAGAGAAGACTGGAGTGGGGGGCAATATTCGGGCGTGGTTCGAAAACTACTTGAGAGGCCGAAAATTTAAAGGAAGGATTGGTGAATTTTTAGCGCAGATGAAGATGTTTTGTATGGTATCCCATATTGATCAAAACTGTGCCCTCTCCTATTCATTATCTACGTAAATGATCTGATGTCCGTGCTGAAATATGGTACGGTATACTCCTACGCGGACGACACAGCTATTGTAATTAGCCATAGGAACGTAAATGAAGCTGCAAGCTTAGTACAAATAGAAATCAATAGAATCACAGCTTGGTGTCACGACCAAGGACTAGTTCTTAACGCTCTGAAGACAAAGGTAATGCATATTCGTCCACCGCATATCCCAAAAATTAAGATTAAAATTAAAATGCACGACTTAGAATGTTTACACAGCAATGGAAGTCAAGATCTAAAAGAAAGTGATGGATGTAGCAAATATATTGATAATGTGTCAACATACAAGTATCTAGGACTCTCCATCGACTACAACTTCAAATGGAGTTACCACTTAAGAGAACTAAGAACGAAATTGTGCCAATCCGCTTACGCACTCTTCCACCTAAAAAATGTCTGCATACCCGAAATTCTGAAGCAATATAATTTCGGTTTAGTGGAATCACACAAAAAACACATATAAGACTGCAAAGAATAGTGCAAAACTCAAGACACCCAGGAGTCCAAAATCTCAATAATTTTTTGAATATTCAACAGATATTCAATCTAGAAATTCTTGCGCATTCTACAACGATAACACCTACAGAATTCCGACACAACAAGCAGTGAATACAAGAAGAAGACAACAGCCGTTCAATGAAGTCCCGAGGTATTGGAACGAGTACGGAAGAAGGGCGCTTAAAGTTGCAGTTCCATCAGTGCTAAACGAACTTCCTAGAGAATTTCGCCACCTAAACAAAAATGAAGTTTTAAAAAAAAGTCAAAGAGAGCTGTTTAGTTAACAGAACGTAAAATCTAATTGTTTTGTATAGTGTAAATTCTTGTTTATATTTGTTATTGTATTAACGTTAAATAAATAAAATGTTAATAAAATAATATTGGAAAGTAACTTTAAAACTTAACTTATCTTAATGTATATAATTGCAATCAGTCGTCTGCAGACAAGTGCTTTTGGCCTTGCAGATAACATAACTATGTAAACAAATGAAATGATGAATAGACAATGAATGAAATGAAAAAAAAATGGAGGAGATATTTCGTATATGTTATGTTTTATTCTTTTCATGTTAGTAAAATTGAAAAAGTACATTCGTACTCAGATCTCGCATTCCTAGACGCGGTATATTAATTTGATCATTTTGCAAGATGTTTTTTGTTGTTACTATTTAGATCGGACCGAGGAAACTTATACGCTGCTAAAAACGGATGAGAGAAGATTCAACGACGAACTTTATAGGCTGTACGGTGGCATTCGCCTGTTCAAGCATCTTCGGCTACAACACTTAAGATTGCCAGTTCATGTAAGGCGTATGGACACCTCTGCTTTGGCTAGAAAAGTAGTCCAATCCGAGCCATTGGGACAACGCAACAGATGACGACCTAGGCTGAGATTGCGCACACAATTGGACCTCAACCAACAGGTAGTAGCTCGAAAGGCATGGTGGGATAGTCCACACGGACTGTCGCGTCATGGAAAGAAGGAAAAAAAAAAAGAAAATTGACAAATGCACTGATCTGCGTCTGAGCAGTGGCTGTGAAAAGTTTTTTCGTTTCATTTCGATATCTTCTTAAGTTTAATTCGCAGAAAACTTAAGCAATCACCATACGAAATATTATCAGCATAATTTCTTTCAATTCTCTTCGAACAAAGGGAAAATTCATGTTTAGAAATTGTTAAAAAAAATAAAAATTAACCCTAGTAACCTAATTATGTGCTCCATTACACTCACTTGATTCTGAACGTACTACCTGTCTGGCTTCATCATAGAATGGACAATTGACATGATGCTTAAGACTGTGTCAGTGACAATAGGAAAGGATTTATTTCAAAGTATGGTATGTGCAAAAAAGGAAAAAGTTGAATTGGGCCGTTAGCAGCATCAGATGAAAGTCACAACGGTCTCGAAAGTCTAGCTCATTACTTAAAAATCATTTTCAACAGCTGCCCAAGTATAGGCGAATCAAAGGAAGAATTCTAAATGGTGTTTTATACCAAAATGCAGATAATAATATACACTATTCCAAACGATTTTGGGAGTGTCACTTTACCCATTTTTATGCTCTAGAGTATGGAAAATCGAATGATTAGTAAAACTAGCATCAGAAAAAGCCTTCTAGTAATGACCGTGGATTGGTGGATTGTGGGCTGACGAGACGAGTATGGGGAGGTGATCCTCTATCAGTACCTTGGAACCTGAACAACTTTTGCAACAACTGCAAAAACTATGATCAGAAGTTTCTTCTACAACAGCATAGTACATGTAGCTGATGTAAAAAATAGGAAAGATTAGGAAATTTCTTGTATAAACAAGTAGGATTTAATGAAATATGTTTTTTTCATATAGTCGCCAAGATGGCCAGGAAAACAACAATCATCCTGACAAATGACACGTAGACCAAGTGGTCTACAGCAATTTTAAATTGAGAGTCATACTAACCATATGTATGTACGATTGATTTATTCTTGGTGATATCTTATGCCTAGCGCAAGATTGTTTAGAGTTAATATACAATGCATTCAGTAGATAATGAATAAGAGCTCCTCGTAGTTGCTCTGCTACTGGTTTGTACTTACTGCCGCCAGAAAACAAAACCTAGACCGAAACATTGTTTTAATCGAAGTACAAAAAAGTTTCAAAAGTGACACACAAGATCGACTTGATAACTATATGTGGTGGCATTCATATGTAAATAATTCACTTGTACATATGTGGTTCATAGTACTGTCACTGAGCCAGTCTTAGACCGTTACTCACGAAACTCAATTTTTGAACGAAAGATTTTAATTTATATCCTTATGGAAGCAAGATTTAGAAGGGTATCTTCTCATTGTCCATACATAGTCTTTAAATGCTTGACGTTACCCGGCAGCATGTACCCATTACACAATGTCTTATAAAGACTCCGATAAGGTTACTTTAATTTTTGAATTAAGTGGTTGGTTTTTAGTAAACCATTAACGGTTGTATGGTCGTCGACTCAAAGACTGTAGGTCCCGTCTTCTCTTGGGAGAACAATTGCACGTACAACACGAGTTGCTGTTCAAGAATTTAGGCTGCGGCCCCTTTTGTTACTAAATTAATACTATTAATTGATTAATATAGTAATTAACTAATATATTAATCATCACGGTACCACCTCTTTCGAGTTGCTGACAACGCTCAAAGCGTGTCGATTGTCTATGAAAAGCTTCTTAAATCGCGCCGTTCAGAGTCGGCACAACACGAGAAGTTAGACCCTGGTACATTGTGGGCTGCAGTGCTACTCAATTATTATTATTATATTATTATAATTTTCGGCCTCGTCTGCCTTGCATATGGGCAGGTGGTTAGATTTTTCCATATCTTTATCTATCTTTTTATTTGTAACGTTGGTGATCAATTCCCACCTCGACTATATTGAGCTCGCACTTCAATACCAAGACAGTAGAATCTTCTTTTCCACGTAAGTAGACTCCACTATCCGTAGAGGTGTTACTACTACTACCGACCATTGCCGATTCGGAGCAATACCTTCTCCGCTTTACTGGACACACACTTCATGTTGTCAGGGCTGAGGTATGTTCAATTTAGTATCCTAAAACGGTCAAACTTTCCAGCACAAAAGACTTATCGTTCTCTTTCCTTATCAGCTTTGGGAAAGAATTTTCAGCAAACCGGTGATCGGACTCGAACTCTGTTCCCACATCGGTGGAAAACTTACTCTGTAGTTTACGGATGTGTCAAGGATGAACGTTCACACTGTAGGCTCTTTCAGGCACAAATTATGACAATAAAATTGGTACTGCCATGGCTGATTAAACAATGCTTGTCAAAAAGAAGGACAAGCTGCAATCTATTCGTTCAATTTACATACGTCTCTCAATTGATGCCAAACCCTCAACCCAATTGCCAAGTTATTTAAAATCTTACTTATAAGAACAGGAAATTTGTACCACAATCTACACATTCATTCACTTAGGAGTATTGCCAGAAAGACCTACAAGTTCCGGAAAACACTTATCAGAAATGATAATTAAGGCAAGGGAATTGCGGCTATCATTCGGCGTTTGGTTGATGCAAAAGCCATGAAATTAAACCAAGTGTCAAACCGGGTATTTCCGACCCAATAAAATGGCTTAGGGGATCGCACAAAAAAAAAACAATATGCCGAAATCTATCTCAAATATGATAATTGTAAAAACTCGACAAGTGGATAATCAATCGGTTGAACGAGGTTTATGTTAAAAACCCATACCACACATGTAGCCATGCAAAAGCTGCAACACTTATGAGTCCACATGTATTTATCCATTGTTATCTCCTGATATTTCTTCAAGGGACTATCGGAAAAAGTCTTAGAAGCGTTGGATATGGTCATTTCGCGTCAAAAATCGTAAAAAACAAAAAAGAAAAATCTGGAGTATGTCATTTGTTTATATATTGACTAATTAAGATTTTATAAAATCGAGATCTTTACTTTGAACTTTTGGGAAAATAAAATTATACACTTCATTTAGCACAAGCTAAACTGATGCTAAAAATTGTAAAGTGTCAAACAGCTGTGCACTATTTTTTCTTGTTTTTTCCTGTTAATGACTTAGAAAATTTAACACAAATAAGTAAATAACTGGGTTGTCAGTTAAGTGCGTTTATTGTTTAAGTATACGAGTAGAATAATTTCCGAATTTCACTAAAATGAGATACAAATTTATAATTTTTGTAAGTAAAATTTGCATGCATGAACATAGGGTTCGACAAACTCATAAAATATGAATGATTGGCCCTGCGAAACCTCTGATTGGCCACATACGGGATTTGGGGTAGTATCGACATGAATGCTAAAGCATATGAAATATACACTGTCTTGTGTTGCACAATACATACCTACATCCTAAATGTGGTCAAGCAGGGAGCTTGCAAGAGTGCAGCGTTTCTCTTCAGTAATTAATTAATTAAATATTTTTTATGGTAATTCCGTTTTCCTATATTGGGCTATATTGCCTTCTCTGGTGAGCGTCTTATCCAAGGCCATTTACAGTTTCAGTTCGTTCAGGTTCGTTCGTTTAGGTTGAGTTGTATTGGGGCTGATTAGATATTAGTCCATTTAATATTTTAAGCAGAAAGAAGAGGATTATTAGCCTAAAATTATTGAACAAAGTTATAAAAGAAACAAATGTAGATTTTATTCAAATTTAGATTTATTTTAACATAAAGTACTTAATTCAACTACAAATTATTACTAAAAAATTAAGCCTTAATCTTTGGAATGTAATATCAAATTTCGGAAATAACATTTAAAAAGCTAAAATAAAAATAAATATTTATAAATAGTGTAATATTTTTAATTTTCTTTGATGTTACGTAAATCCTGCCTGAAGTAAGAATTATTTGTAGAATCCGTCGGATTATGACATACATACACACGAGTTACTCTTTGAATCTTATTAAACTTAGTTTTTTTGGCATCAAAGGAATATGCAATACTTTTGTATGAATTAATTTATATATAAGATACCCTCAATATGAGTAATGTATTATTATTATAGTTACAACAAATTGTAATTTAAAAATGGAATCTTTTCTTACGATGACACTACACTCTTACTATTAAAATCAACGAGAAATTTCACATACATACATTTTATATTTTTCACTATTGCACATTATTGTTACGCTAATAAAGACAACTTTTGACAATTTAACGAAGACATAGCCGAGTTAATACTTGATGTGTCACTCTCTGGATTTGCAAAATTCGGTTTAGAAATACTTCTCTCAAGAAGCGGTCGTAGGTCGGTGTGTTGTGTTTCCTTATGCCTCCTTAAGTCAACTTTCCGTTGAAACGATTTATGGCATAGCTTGCATGAAAAAGGTTTATAACCTGTATGTTTTCGAGAATGTGTTATCAAATTTGAACTTTGACTGAATGCCTTTCCACACACTTGACATTTGTGGGGCTTCTCTCCTGTAAGTAAAGAGCAAAGTATTACAAAGATATAATAAGAGTAAACGTAAGCACTAATTCTTATTAGTTTACGTAAAATATTGTTTCATAAATATATAACATCTAATCCATTCCAGCTGCTAAATTTTAATACGTGTTTTTATTACCGCATTTTGACTACTTGTAAGGGTCACTAAGATGGGCACTTAAAATATTAAGGTAATACATTTGACCCCAACTGCGTAAGGACAAAAACTATTTATATGAGTAAATAAATAACAGAAAGTAATCTACAACAATGATCTTGTTGCTTCAACTAACACTGGTACTGTGCTTCTTATTGTTGTCTCACGAGTAGATGTGCAAACTTTGACCAATGAAATTTGACAAGCATTTTTCAGCTCATATGTAAATCAGGCATTTCTTCTGAGGAAGCCACAGAACCATACCAGCTAATTTCGCATAGAACTCTGATTTCACATTGGTATTGAAAAAGAATGAGAGAGCTCCGTTTTCCACTCTTATTACTGTATTAGTTTGTTGCCAACTTATAGCGTTGCATACGAACGTTTTTGCTGTCTACAGGTGGATTTCAAACAGCCACTTTGCTTTCATGATGATGTTGGATTTACTTTGGGAACAGTAACATAAAGTCCTTTAGGATATAACGATAAAAATCAATGATAATGTTCTTGTTGAAAAAAGCTGTCACCAAATCAGCAACACCAAATCAAGAAACCCAGCCATTACACTTCCCCTGCCATATTTTACGACAAACACTTATATTACTGGTCGTCGAAACTAAAGTTAAAGTTACAGTTCAGTTTCATCGTTCTTCTTTTTCTGGCGGGTTCTTGAATTTGTAAATCGAATTCTCTTCTCATCGATAAGCTTAGCTTATCCGAAACAAAATACTATATATTATTAATTTTACGTCAGGTTTCTTGTGCTAAACTTTGCGCTTGAAAATGACGTCGTACAATAACTATCAAAATCAAATCTCGTTATTATTTTTAAATGCAAGGGGCAGAACGCCTATAACGGTTCATTTAAAATAAATCAGTTTTTACAGACAGAACTCTTCTTTCGGTTGTTGAATAAGAATATTGAAGAAAAAATCGGTTTTGTTTCAAAATTCGTAGAAACATCTTTCTATACCTTATATATATTTGTTTGCTTATAAAATGATTGGCAAATAATAATTGCCGACATAGGAAAAGCAAAACAGGTGCTGATTTACTGGTACCACCTACTGTATTGTTAAGTAAAGTTAAGCAAATTGAGCGTAATATCAGTTACAGCTCTTTTTTCTGTTATATTCGTTTTATCTACTATGGATATATATAACTTTAAAATTTTAAATAAATCTTAGACGAGATCTGTAGAAAGAACTGAATAGAAAATCTATTATCTCAAACTTGTTGCCAATTGTTTATATCTACAGAAATAATTCTCTGAGCGCTCTTTAAAATTTTGTTTGCTAGCAGCGTTACCACAAAAGCAATATAAATTCCAAAAGAAAAATCAATGGTAATCAAACCATTCAGCCGAACTTTTCCATTGTAGGTACATATAGAATGGGATATAGGTTTATATGATGTATGTATGATATACTTTGGAATGTTTCTATGTATAAGGCCATGTATAATATGAATTTTTATATTGTATATACATATGTATTTGTATGTTTTATCACTTCAGTCACGTGTCTGTAATTTCGCTACTGTCTACCTATAATAAACTCACGGAAAATTAAATCTTTGCATGTATTTGCGCAACATGAACGAACAAAGACCATTTTCATTGAATTTCAAAAAGTGTTTTAGTATTTTCTATCAGACTTGCATGAGTGAGCTTCCTAGCTTTACAAATATGGATTAAGAAACTACTACAGATGCTTCTTTAATATTACCATGGAAACCATGGAAATGCTCAGCTACATTATATACAAACAAATCACGACCAACCAATGAAAAATTTAGTCAAGTGATTCTGATTTCCTGAGAGAAGCTTTATGTACATCCCAGTGCGCAAGCACATTCAAAAGTTTCGTCTATATAACTTGAAGCTCAATATTGGTATCCTGTTGATACTTTACCAAAAGCTATTGCAGCCAAATCTGTAAGCTACCCCTCGAAAATCATAACGTTCTGAAATATTTATGTAAGAGAGACGGATATAATTTCGTACTTCTGCAGACTAAATTGCAATTTGTGTGTATGCAATAAAGACAAATTTATGTATATATGAACAAGTAAATATTCTTCATTGAATACACGAAAAGTACTGTATTACACAGCATTTACATATATATTTATATATAGGTATATATATGTACGAATATATAAGTAGAGATAAATGTATATATATAAAATTTATGGTACATCGTACAATACAAAGAGTTTTGTCGGGATACCATATGTTTTTATAAAAACTGAACTACTAAGCTACTAGGTACAATGAAGTTATATTTTCTTCGCAGATTTTAAGCACAGAATGTTGGCGAAAAATCTGGAATGAGCTGAAACTTGAAACTCACGTACATACATACATATAGCATGCATATATATATATATATATATATATATATATATATATATATATATATATATATATATATATATATATATATATATATATATATGTAATCGACCAAATATACGTTTGCACATACATATAATAAGGCTTTTATATCATCAAAAATGACACCAAGTTTTACACAGATTTTGTATTGGAAGGAAAGTAGGTATGTTTGTATAGTAAATATATATTATCTATATAGTATAATCATAAGTAAATAATAAATGAAAATTTATTTCCTGTGCTTACAAAACAAAATCTATATTTTTATTTTATAAGGATAACTGTTTTTACTTTTGTTGGAGTCAATTCGTTTTTAATACATATGTTGAAACATATCCAAACTAATGGAAACGCATTTATTGTGATAATGGTTTATTCTTTAAAACAATGTATGCAGTGCAAATGGTCGAAATTTTTTATGACAACACTAGTTTTTATGTGGCGAATTAAGAGAGTCCCTACTTCTTTTACCGAACAGTAAAGTTTATAGTGAACAGTCTTGAACTTTCTATATATTTAATTTGTGTGACGCTTTGCCATTCGAGGCAGTTAAGATTTTAAATAAGTTCGGTTGATGTCTCAACAGCTAGCAATATTGTTGCTTGATATTATATAGTGCAATGTTTTAGAATAATTGGAAATAAAATGTATATATCATCATCCCTTTTAAACTAATAATAGGGGTAACAGTCAAATATGATTAATCAGCACTTAACAATATGTTTTAGAAACGTTTGCAGTAAAAAATATTAAACGTTTTTTTATTTAATTTACCTGTGTGAATGTATGTGTGCTTCTTCATATCACTCTTTTGGTGAAATCGTTTTCCGCAATAGCTGCATGGATATGGTCTTGTATCGCTATGTATCAATAAATGTGTTGACAGTGTGCTTGACCGCTTGAATCTCTTGCCGCATTGTTTACATTCGAATACCTTTTCCACATTATGTACAGCTCTAAATAAAACAGTTCCAATAAATTAATACTTTTCTTATATTTGGAAAATAGTTTCTTAAGTTCATAAAATCAAACATGCAAAAATCACTCTATCGTTATATATAAGAAATTTAAAAGAAGAACGTGCGGTACGTTTCCGATCAAACTGACGCTTACGACCCAGAAACATATATATGTTATAAAAAAAAATAGTCGCTTGCATTTAGTAAGCATATATTAACAAAAATACATAAAATAATTAGCTTAACGTTCAATAAAACCACATGCTCTATTCGTAGCTTTAAGTGTTGTGTTTTTCTTTTATAAATCCATAAAAAGATAATAATGTAACTGTTGTGAATTAAATTTTAGCCAGTTAACATGCAATATTTTGGATGGCGAAAAAAGAGCAAATATTATTTGTATGTTCATATATTTTATATTAAGTGCGATAGAGTGTTTTTTAACAAACTCTGTTTAAAACAAGACTAAAAGAAAATATTGCATACCTGTGTTGACTTAAGCTAACCTCATGACCAAAAGTTTTATTACATAATTCACAAGCATACGGTTTTTTCCCATGATGTGTACGTCGAGAATGTACTTCCAGACCATGGGGTGTTGAAAACATTTTTTCACATTTCATACAAGAATACAGATCACTAAACTGTGGCAAGCCAGGCCATTTCGGCATGTGATGAAAGTGCAAATGCGGTGGATGAGGCAACCCCAAATGTGGGTTTTGGTTGGTCCCAGTTTGGTTTTGTATCGCTGGAACCATTAAGCCACTTAGTCTAAAAAAGTCCTCCTGCCGTGTTGTTGGATGATAACTGTTAACAGTATATTGCAATTTAATTTCGTTGCATAATTTCCGAATTAAAAATTTCAAGTTTAAAATTGTAAACATTTAACATACCTTGAGTTCATATTGGGTTGTTGTTGTCCTTGATGAAAAGCAAATGCTGCCAAAAGCGGAAAAGGAGATAATATCGGCCTTTGAAATACAGCTGTATCGTAATTCGGCCGAAAAACTTCGAAGGGATTTGATTGAAGCGGCGATTTTAAAAGTTTTGGTTCATCCCTTCTTAATAAGGCTGAAACCGAAAACATATCGGATTTTTTTGGACTTGCTGCAGACAAAACAGTTTCGCTGGTTGTTGGAGAACAAACAGGTGGCGTTGTTCTGCAATGTGATAATGGCGGAGGTGAATCAACTTCTAATTCTAATGAACTTGATCTAGATCTTGTACGAAATATATCCACTTGCGATGACCTTGACTGACTTCGAGATCGGGATAGAGATTCACTTTCCATATTTTCTAACAGAAGATTGCACTGCATAAAATTATTTCCTAATAAAGTTATTGAATTATTATTATCCTCCTCGGTTACAGCTGTCATTCGGGACTCCAACTTCACAAGTCGATTAATTCCAAAAGGGAGTTCATCTGTAGGAAATAGAAATAAATGAGGTATAATAATATCACCAAAATATTTCCTTTGTTAAGGTCACCCTCCAGCTTCATTCTAACAAGTTATAATGATTTATTTCGCGTAAATTTAAATGTTAATCTGTAAATGAAAGGAGAACCACCCCCCAAATTACGTGAAGAAATTGCGCATGCACTTCCATCATTTATCAATACTCTCTATGTTTTGTCTGCTGCTAGTGATGACGATGAGGATGTTGATAATGATAATACATTATGCAGCAGCAGTATTTTCTGTAACCCATACATCCCTTATTTTTACAACCCCTTACGCTAAACTTCACCACATTTATTTGTGTTTTGGTTCCATTTAATAGGCATTGAATAAACGTACCATTACACGTACATACATATATATTTATATATAATGCTGCACTTGTCTTGGCAAGAACCCGGTGATTTTGTCAGCAAGAATTTGCCTGTCTTTTATATGCGGAACGAATTAGAATTTTGTTAAATTGTTATTTTGTTCAACATTCGATTCGAATCCCGCACCCTTTTTGTCTTGTCATGCTCCATTTATCTGAGTGTAGGCGAACAGATGTTTTATTTAAACGGGAATTTATTTTATTTGGATTTTCGATGTGCTAAAGGTTCTTGATTAGGGGTGAATTAATGGTCATGTATGCAATCTTGATTACAAAGGGTGTTGATTGTGTGCTTTGTATCATTTGATATGGATTATACAGGTGTTTGTCGGTAGAGCAAAAAGCATATTATGGGGTAAGTCCACCAGTACCCGTTCATTTCACGTACTTTCCTATTTTGAAGATGTATAACTAAGTTCCCTTATCAATTATGGGTAGCAGCACTCTGCCACAAAATTTCTGTACTGTTGCCATTTCCCGAAATCAGTTGTTAAAAAAACGTACATCTTCAGACACTAGAGGCTGTGCCATATTTAGGGAGGTCAAAAACTGTATTGAAAGGAACTGAGAACAGACATCTTTGACTAGTAGAGGGGGGTTAGTTGATGCTGATATTTAAAGTTATTTTAGTGGTACATACTACATAAATGTACCTCCTAAAATAACTGTCATATTTTATTTTTACTTATTTAGTTTTGCATGTTGCATTCATACCGTATTACGTTTTGTGATCATCAGTTGATATTTTGATGCATAGAAAACTTTTGTGTACACAGAAAAACTACTGAACTTTTTTGTTCGTTTTGTTGTCTAGCTTTATAGAATGAGTATACTAGTGACTGGCAGCCTACTGGTGGACTTACTGTAAATAGTAAAGTATTGCCATTTTAGTCAGATAAATCGTTTATTAAATATTTAAGTTTAACGCTTTACCCATGAATAATATTAATGCCACATTCCAACTGCTTTGATTTGTAATACTTTTATAATTTGCTTTCTAAATTCATTTAGAATTTATTTTAAGAAAATGTTAATTTCTCTAATGTAAATATATACGTTTTTTAAAATGGAAGTACATAAATAGTAAAGGGTGTCCCAACAAGAACGCAACATTTAAATTAGGCGCCAATGTCATTCATTGAATTTGAACAATTATAAGTGTTTTTAGTAGAATGTATAAGGGTAATAAAAATGGAGCGCAACACGAATGAACAACGCATTCTCATTGTGAAATTGTTTTACCAAAATGGTGAAAGTTTTGCGGCTGCAGTTTGCAAATTGCAATCAATTTGATAGATAGATAGATAGATAGTTTTATTTCGCTCAAAAATAATATATTACAATATACGCATTTTACAGAGATTTGATATATTATATCTTTCTTCTGATGTATGATGAAAATAGACATATATTTAGAGGGAAAATACGAAAAACAAAAAACTTCTATAAATAAAAAAAAATAAAAAAAAAAAAAAATAAATAAATAAATAATAATAATAATAAAGAAAAAATTATAAATGATAGATAATCAATAACAAATAATAAATAATAAATAATAAATAATAAATAATAAATAATAGATAATAAATAATAAATAATAAATAATAAATAATAAATAATAAATAATAGATAATAAATAATAAATAATAAATAATAAATAATAAATAATAAATAATAAATAATAAATAATAAATAATAAATAATAAATAATAAATAATAAATAATAAATAATAAATAATAAATAACAAATAATAAATAATAAATAATAAATAATAAATAACAAATAATAAATAATAAATAATAAATAATAAATAATAAATAATAAATAATAAATAATAAAAAATAAATAATAAATAATAAATAATAAATAATAAATAATAAATAATAAATAATAAATAATAAATAATAAATAATAAATAATAAATAATAAATAATAAATAATAAATAATAAATAATAAATAATAAATAATAAATAATAAATAATAAATAATAAATAATAAATAATAATAATAAATAATAAATAATAAAATAATAAATAATAAATAATAAATAATAAATAATAAATAATAAATAATAAATAATAAATAATAAATAATAAATAATAAATAATAAATAATAAATAATAAATAATAAATAATAAATAATAAATAATAAATAATAAATAATAAATAATAAATAATAAATAATAAATAATAAATAATAAATAATAAATAATAATAATAAATAATAAATAATAAATAATAAATAATAAATAATAAATAATAAATAATAAATAATAAATAATAAATAATAAATAATAAATAATAAATAATAAATAATAAAATAATAAATAATAAATAATAAATAATAAATAATAAATAATAAATAATAAATAATAAATAATAAATAATAAATAATAAATAATAAATAATAAATAATAAATAATAAATAATAAATAATAAATAATAAATAATAAATAATAAATAATAAATAATAAATAATAAATAATAAATAATAAATAATAAATAATAAATAATAAATAATAAATAATAAATAATAAATAATAAATAATAAATAATAAATAATAAATAATAAATAATAAATAATAAATAATAAATAATAAATAATAAATAATAAATAATAAATAATAAATAATAAATAATAAATAATAAGTAATAAATAATAAATAATAAATAATAAATAATAAATAATAAATAATAAATAATAAATAATAAATAATAAATAATAAATAATAAATAATAAGTAATAATTAATAAATAATAAGTAATAAATAATAAATAATAAATAATAAATAATAAATAATAAATAATAAATAATAAATAATAAATAATAAACAATAAATAATAAATAATAAATAATAAATAATAAATAATAAATAATAAATAATAAATAATAAATAATAAATAATAATAATAAATAATAAATAATAAATAATAAATAATAAGTAATAAATAATAAATAATAAATAATAAATAATAAATAATAAATAATAAATAATAAATAATAAATAATAAATAATAAGTAATAATTAATAATAATAAGTAATAAATAATAAATAATAAATAATAAATAATAAATAATAAATAATAAATAATAAATAATAAATAATAAATAATAAATAATAAATAATAAACAATAAATAATAAATAATAAATAATAAATAATAAATAATAAATAATAAATAATAAATAATAAATAATAAATAATAAATAATAAATAATAAATAATAAATAATAAATAATAAATAATAAATAATAATTAATAAATAATAAATAATAAATAATAAATAATAAATAATAAATAATAAATAATAAATAATAAATAATAAATAATAAATAATAAATAATAAATAATAAATAATAAGTAATAAATAATAAATAATAAATAATAAATAATAAATAATAAATAATAAATAATAAATAATAAATAATAAATAATAAATAATAAATAATAAATAATAAATAATAAATAATAAATAATAAATAATAAATAATAAATAATAAATAATAAATAATAAATAATAAATAATAAATAATAAATAATAAATAATAAATAATAAATAATAAATAATAAATAATAAATAATAAATAATAAATAATAAATAATAAATAATAAATAATAAATAATAAATAATAAATAATAAATAATAAATAATAAATAATAAATAATAAATAATAAATAATAAATAATAAATAATAAATAATAAATAATAAAATAAATAATAAATAATAAATAATAAATAATAAATAATAAATAATAATTAATAAATAATAAATAATAAATAATAAATAATAAATAATAAATAATAAATAATAAATAATAAATAATAAATAATAAATAATAAATAATAAATAATAAATAATAAATAATAAATAATAAATAATAAATAATAAATAATAAATAATAAATAATAAAATAATAAATAATAAATAATAAATAATAAATAATAAATAATAAATAATAAATAATAAATAATAAATAATAAATAATAAATAATAAATAATAAATAATAAATAATAAATAATAAATAATAAATAATAAATAATAAATAATAAATAATAAATAATAAATAATAAATAATAAATAATAAATAATAAATAATAAATAATAAATAATAAATAATAAATAATAAATAATAAATAATAAATAATAAATAATAAATAATAAATAATAAATAATAAATAATAAATAATAAGTAATAAATAATAAATAATAAATAATAAATAATAAATAATAAATAATAAATAATAAATAATAAGTAATAATTAATAAATAATAAGTAATAAATAATAAATAATAAATAATAAATAATAAATAATAAATAATAAATAATAAATAATAAATAATAAATAATAAATAATAAACAATAAATAATAAATAATAAATAATAAATAATAAATAATAAATAATAAATAATAAATAATAAATAATAAATAATAAATAATAAATAATAAATAATAAATAATAAATAATAATAATAATAAATAAATAATAAATAATAAATAATAAATAATAAATAATAAATAATAAATAATAAATAATAAATAATAAATAATAAATAATAAATAATAAATAATAAATAATAAATAATAAATAATAAATAATAAATAATAAATAATAAATAATAAATAATAAATAATAAATAATAAATAATAAATAATAAATAATAAATAATAAATAATAAATAATAAATAATAAATAATAAATAATAAATAATAAATAATAAATAATAAATAATAAATAATAAATAATAAATAATAAATAATAAATAATAAATAATAAATAATAAATAATAAATAATAAATAATAAATAATAAATAATAAATAATAAATAATAAATAATAAATAATAAATAATAAATAATAAATAATAAATAATAAATAATAAATAATAAATAATAAATAATAAATAATAAATAATAAATAATAAAATAATAAATAATAAATAATAAATAATAAATAATAAATAATAAATAATAAATAATAAATAATAAATAATAAATAATAAATAATAAATAATAAATAATAAATAATAAATAATAAATAATAAATAATAAATAATAAATAATAAATAATAAATAATAAATAATAAATAATAAATAATAAATAATAAATAATAAATAATAAATAATAAATAATAAATAATAAATAATAAATAATAAATAATAAATAATAAATAATAAATAATAAATAATAAATAATAAATAATAAATAATAAATAATAAATAATAAATAATAAATAATAAATAATAAATAATAAATAATAAATAATAAATAATAAATAATAAATAATAAATAATAAATAATAAATAATAAATAATAAATAATAAATAATAATAATAAATAATAAATAATAAATAATAAATAATAAATAATAATAATAAATAATAAATAATAAATAATAAATAATAAATAATAAATAATAAATAATAAATAATAAATAATAAATAATAAATAATAAATAATAAATAATAAATAATAAATAATAAATAATAAATAATAAATAATAAATAATAAATAATAAATAATAAATAATAAATAATAAATATAAATAATAAATAATAAATAATAAATAATAAATAATAAATAATAAATAATAAATAATAAATAATAAATAATAAATAATAAATAATAAATAATAAATAATAAATAATAAATAATAAATAATAAATAATAAATAATAAATAATAAGAAATAAATAATAAGAAATAAATAATAAATAATATAATAATAAATAATAAATAATAAATAATAAATAATAAATAATAAATAATAAATAATAAATAATAAATAATAAATAATAAATAATAAATAATAAATAATAAATAATAATTAATAATTAATAAATAATAAATAATAAAAAAAAAATAACCCGAAATCAAAAGGTATTAATAAATAGGTTACTATGTAGCAGAACGACTAATGATTAGAATCATTTCGCCTTGTACTAAGCTCGAATTTAAATTGTTGACTAGGGGATTTTGAGCAAGATCACAGTTTTTTAGAAAGCGTAGTGTAATTTTCTTT
>OX122886.1:19151095-19181095 GCA_944738645.1 Eristalinus sepulchralis
TTGGGGGCCGGGCTACAAGATTATTATGTGGAAACTCGGAGCGCAGACGGTACCCCCTGTCCTCAACGAAGAAAAAATGGACAGTATCGTAAGCACACTCTTCCCAACTCACCCAGTCAGACCACCCGACAGCACACTTGTAAAACGGCAGGAAATGCCAGCCTTTAGCGAAGAAGAGTTGTTGACAGCGGTACAGTCGCTACAAAACAAAAAACCCCCCGGTCCTGATGGAATCCCAGCAGAAGTATTGAAACTCATCACCCAAACATGCCCGCACTTGATGCTGAACATGTTCAACAGATGTCTCGATGAAGGCGTGTTTCCCAAGAGCTGGAAGCAACAACGCCTTGTGCTCATCAGCAAAGGCAAAAGGAACCCGGACTCTCCATCGGCGTACAGGCCCCTATGCATGCTAGACACAGCGGGAAAGCTCTATGAAAAGCTGCTGAAACCACGTCTGATAGCGGCAGTACACGCAGGAGGTGACTTGGCAGAAAGACACCACGGATTCAGGAGGGGCAGATCTACGATCGGAGCCATTAAAGAAGTAGTGTCCGCAGCTCAAACTGCTCAACAGAGCAATCACTACTCCAAGAAGACTGTGCTGCTAGCAACTCTGGATGTACGAAATGCCTTCAACTCGGCCAGGTGGAGCGATATCCTCAATGCACTCGAAAGAAGATTCCACGTCCCATCGTATCTTCTACGAATGGTGAAAAGCTATCTTAGGGATCGAGTTTTGGTATACGAAACAACAGAAGGTCCTCGGAGAAAAGAGGTAACATCAGGCGCAGCACAAGGATCAATTCCTGGACCAGATCTCTAGAACATCTCCTACGATGATATCCCACGCATGGACATGCCTGAAGACACCTTTCTGGTCGGCTACGCTGATGACATTGCGGCCATGATTACGGCAAAAGACACCGAAAACGCGCAAAGGAAGTTATCCCAGGTAATGCGACGTATTAACTCATGGATGGATGACCACGGGCTAAGTCTGGCAACCGAAAAAACCGAGATAGTCCTACTGATGAAGAGGAGGATCCCCACTCAAATGGACTTCCAAGTGGGAACCGAAGTGATACGAAGTAGTGCAGCGGTAAAATACTTGGGACTGAGACTCGACACAAAGCTAACTTTCTGGCAACAAATAAAGACTGCAACGGAAAGAGCCTCAAAAACAACTACCTCACTTAGCAGACTTATGGCGAATGTAGGTGGACCGACAGCCAGCAAACGAAAGCTACTAAGGTCTACAACTCATGTCATTCTCCTGTATGGCAGTGAAATTTGGGCAGACGCGCTAAAACAAGAAAAATATCGAAAACAGATAGCGGCTGTACAAAGGCGTGGGGCCCTGCGAGTTGCCAGCTCATACCGAACAGTCTCAGACGCAGCCGTCCTTGTGGTTGCAGGAGTAACCCCCATAGTTCTTCTTGCAGCAGAAAGGAAATACGTCTATGACAATAAGTCTGAAATCGGCCTTGAAGCGGCAACCGAGGAGGCAAGACAGCACACAACGCAGAAGTGGCAAGAGCGATGGAACTCAGAAAGCAGAGGTCGATGGTGGAACATACACAGTTGGAACGACCAGAAACACGGTGAAGTTAACTATTACATCACTCAGTTCCTCACCGGACACGGTTACTTTAGCGCTTTTCTCTACAAGATCGGCAAAAAAGATAATCCAGCCTGTCAGTACGGAGACTCTGCAAGAGATGATGCCTACCACACCTTTTTCACATGCAACAGATGGGTGTCTGAGCGTGCAGCTCTGGTGAGAAGCGTCGGCGAGATCACGCCAGAGAACGTTGTAGAGATAATGCTAGACAGCGACGAAAACTGGCAGAAGGTTCACAAGTTCATACAACACACTCTTAGAAGGAGAAGAGAAGAGAAGAAGAAATCGATCGGGAAACAGTTGAGCCCGCAAGATAATCTCGCAAGAGAAACATGACAACCCCCTGAAGTAATGCAAACAGCGGTCCTGGGGGTGGGTCAGACGCCAGATGGGTTATGAAGGAGTTTTAGTCGGTAACAAGAACGAGCCCGACACACGGGGAAGGTTTCGGGTCAACGCCACACGCCCTCCTTATGGTGCGTAACGCATTTCTCCGATTTCCCTTCAAGTAAAAAAAAAAAATAAAAATATTATTATTAGTATTATTATTATTATTCTTATTATTCTTATTATTCTTATTATTCCTATTATTATTATAAGTATTTTTATTATTATTATTATTATTATTATTATTATTATTATTATTATTATTATTACTATTATTATTATTATTATTATTATTATTATTATTATTATTATTATTATTATTATTATTATTATTATTATTATTATTATTATTATTATTATTATTATTATTATTATTATTATTATTATTATTATTATTATTATTATTATTATTATTATTATTACTTTTCTTATTATTATTATTATTATTATTATTATTATTATTATTATTATTATTATTATTATTATTATTATTATTATTATTATTACTATTATTATTATTATTATTATTATTATTATTATTATTATTATTATTATTATTATTATTATTATTATAATTATTATTATTATTATTATTATTATTATTATTATTATTATTATTATTATTATTATTATTATTATTATTTTTATTATTATTATTATTATTAAAAATTTTGCACGAATTTCCTGAAGAAACTTTCCAGTCCAATAATTCGTCTTAGTGCAGTTACATAAGTTGGTTGTTGGAAGTTTCGAATTTCGTTTGCGTGGTTTGAGACCGTGCTCCGATAGTTAATGTCCCAAGAATACATTTTGGTTAGTAAAAAATACACATTTGCCCAACGCAATGTTATACCTGAATTGTGCACATGTAGAGTGCATACTGAGATATTCGTAATTCCTTCCTCCGGTGACGTTAATAGTATTATTACTTCATCTACATAACCAAATGCTTTCCCTTTCATTGGCTTAATTAACTAAGAATAGTCAAAAAAACAAGGGGACTTAACAAGTACGAACAGCATGCAATTGAACTCGTATTGTCACTATGCGTTACGAACGCCGTAAATCTCTTTCATTTTTTCTTGGTGGGTATTTGATAATACCCCGACATAAAATCAACAACGGTGAAATACTTTTGACTGCGGCACAAACTAAAATACTTTCTAAGGGGGCCCTTTTGATGTGATTGAATTGAGTGCTCGGAAGTCTATGCACATGCGGTGTTCGCCGGATGATTTTTGGACAAGGACTAGTGGCGATGAAAATGGCGATTCAGTAGGACGAATAACTCTAAACTCAACTTTTTATGCGATATGGGTTCGGAATTTTTGCGATCGGAATTTTTGAAGTGAGAGTGATGTTCATTGCCGTTGTGTTACATTCTCTCAGTTTATCCAGAGATTCACCGAAACAGTCGTCAAACGGAAAATACTCTTTTGTGTGTTTGCCTCACTGTCATCTAAAAAAAATCGGTATAACACCTACGTTGATTTGTGTTGCTGTACCAAGAAATTCGCACTTCAAAATTCGGCTTTAGCAACTGAATAGTCGAAGTTGGTTACTGGATGCTGAGGCTGGTATGAGAAGGCAATTGAGCATGATGTGAGCAACGTTCGCAGGTTTAGAGCAAATGTCTTCGTTGTGTACGTTCACCTCTCCCGCTATAAACCAGCTCTCTTGACGCTAAGTGAAACACAGGTAGGTGAGGATACCGACTTATCGGATTCGAACCTGCCTGGGTATAGCTTAGTGCCGTTCTTTCTCCTACACCACAGTCTCGCTATTTACGTGCGTAGTGATGTTGCTTACCACTTTCAACCACAATACGGCCACTATTCCAATCCTGAATTTAATTTCGTGCGATTAAAACACCTCGTCCGTAAACATTTATTCCCCTACTGCTTTATTTATAGAAGCCCAAACCTGGGTAGCAATTCAACATACAATGAATTTAATGCGCTGTCCGATTCCATTATAAGAATTGTACCGTGTATCCTCGCACTGAAATCGTTTTTGCGTGCAATTTCAATATACGCAGACAACACCCGAAGAATGGTATGTTGAAATCTTTGCTGAGGTTAATAATTTGAATTTGCTTGTAAATGAGCCAGCACTAATGCCTGACAAAATGCTCAGGTTGAGAGAAATAAGCTTCCGGACTTTCAAAGCCCATCCTTCTGAGGAAAACTAGAGGAAGTTCAAACGGCGATAGACACAGCAAATCCGCCACATTTTGCAGCCAGCTCAACGCTTCCAGATTGTGCTGGCAAGACCACTGCGTAAGCTTTTCCATCTGTCCTACTCTTTAGGGCTCCTCCCGAGTAAATGGAAAACAGCATTTGCCCAGCCCATCTCTTAAAAGGGCGAACCATCATCACCCACCTCCTACCGACCCATAGCGCTTATGTACCTATTTTCTAAGACCAGGAAACGCTGATAAACCGTCAGCTTAAGAAATGTCTTGAAACCCGGAGGCTTCCAAATAACCGGCAGTACGGCTTCCACAGCAACAGGTTCACTGTTGATTTGATGGCATATCTCACTGACAAATGGAATCAATCTTTGCACAATGTAGGCGGAAGCAAGATTGTTGCGCTTGATATTTCAAAGGCATTTGACAAACGTGGCATCAGGCTCAATTATCGAAAATGCGTGCTTATGGTGTCGATGAATCTCTTCTTCAATGGATTAGAAATTACCTTTCGAACCGTTCAATACAAGTCGTATTGGATGGGTTCAGGTCTGATATTCACAATATTAATGCTAGTGTTCCGCAGGGCTCCGTTTTGTCTCTGACACGCTTCCTCAGTATTATAAATGATCTCCTGTCCGTCACTTCTAATCCAATCCACTCCTTCGCTAATGACAGTACCCTCAGCTTTTCGTATTCGTTCCATGGCTCTCGACCCTCCCGTTCAGCCATAGACTTGGAACGACAGCGTATGTTAAGCTCATTTAATTTCGATCTTCACAGCATAATTGATTGGGGTAAGGAGAATAGAGCGGAATTTAACGGTTCCAAGACCAAGTCCTGTTGTTGGAACGATCACATATTCGAGATCGCCAAAAATGTAGCGAAATGTTTAGGTTTCCTAAAGCGGTGCAAGAAATATTTCACCCCTTTTGATCTGGCAACAATAAAAGGCTTATAAGACTATCCGCCCAAAACTTAAGTATAACGCTTCTATCTGCTTTGGAGCTCCTTAGACCGCCCTGCACCTCTTAGATAGAATTCAACAGTGAGCGATAAGACTTATTGGTAATTCTCATGCTGCGAAGTCAATTGATTCGCTAGAATATCGATGAAATGTTGCATCTTTATCACTTTTTTATCGCTATTACAATAAAAAGTCATCTAATGAATTAGTCAGTTGCATTCCTCCCCTTCAAGACTTTAAGTAAAACTCGCCTCGCAAGGAATGCCCACCCTTCAGACGTACAGTTAAGTTTAGAGGCTCGTTCTTCAGCCGCATCACACGAATATGGAATCTTTTTCCCAGCTCACCTTTTTTGAACCAATGTGCACCGGCACCTTTCTCTCTCTTCCTCTTATACTTTGGACCGTGCTGTGATTTAATTCCGGACAGTTCAGGGTACTAAAAAACTCCTTTAGTGCGCACCAATAATAAAAACAAATATATACAGCTAGGAACCTGTTGTCGAAGTATTGATCATCCATAAGAATTTGTGCGTTGATACAACGGTTGCCCGTCCACAATCCTTAAGTTTAAAATTAAAAAAAAAATTCACTTTATTTGTTTAATTGCACAAAAAAATATTTAATAACAATTTACGACAATAAGTTTAGGTTCGAAACTGCTGTGTCAACTAGAGGGAGCCTCTAAAGTGTTCGACACCCAGAGGTCGCTCTTAGGACAGGGACTGTGGCAACATTTTCACCACACTAGCGCCTCTATATTTCAATAAGCAAATCTCTTTCCATAATAAAACCGTTTTCAATTTTTGTATTGATATTTTCCCTCACTCTTGTATCTGACGCCTTAACAACAGTTTCATTGCCTCCTTTGTCCTTGGTGAAATTCAAACTCAGAAAATAAATTAAATTTTTGTACAGTGCTAAATTGAATTGTGCTTTATTGTATACTTCAAGAAGCCACGAATTGGTGACCCCTATGGAAAGATAAAACTTTAAAAAACAGAAAGATGACGACACGCACACCGCCGAACGAACCAGAATCCTCTAGACGGAATACCGCAACTCCAACGGCAGAGACCAGCAACATTTCAGACATAGTTCGCACTCCAACGCTTGTACAAAATACAGCGTCACACATCGATCAAATCGAAAGGCTGGAAATACCACCATTCTGGCATCAAAAAGTGCACCTGTGGTTCCTCGCTATTGAAGCTCAGTTCCACACAAAGAAAATTAAAATACTACGCTGTGGTAGCTCGTTTGGACCAGGACACTCTTTCCGTTATCGAGCATATTTTATCCAATCCTCCTGATACGGATAAGTATGCTGCAATTAAGGATGTCTTAATTAACCACTATTAAATTTCGCAGGAACGACAATTTAAGACACTGGTTTCAGGGCTGGAATTAGGAGATCGGCGACCATCAGACTTACTTGCCGAAATAAATCGTCTTGGTGGTACGCAACTCAACTCCACATTTCTTCGCACGATGTGGCTGGATCGTCTCCCGCAATATGTCCAGATAGCACTGACAGCCGCTGATGGCCTCGATAATTCAAAACTAGCACAACTCGCAGATAAAATAATCGAAATTCAGCGCGATTCAGTAGGCCGTCACATGATGTCTGTGTCACACACGCCCACTCAAGGCGACGACATATCCAGGCGGATGGAGGAACTCTCGGCACAGGTGGAGAAGTTATCTCAACGGCTAGAGCAAGCTATCTCCTCCAACTACACAATGAGACGCAATCGCTCTCGCAGTTCAACACCACAACCACGCAGAAATAGTCCAAAGGCTGCTATAGCTACGCCTTCGGTTTGTTTTTATCACCGCAGATTTGGGGATAAAGCAAATCGATGTACTCAACCGTGTGCATGGATGCAGAACCAGGGAAACGCACACCACCGCCAGTAGATTCGGTGAATACTGGCGGCCAATCCACTGCTCGCCAATTCTTTATTTATGATCGCTTGTCAGGCACCAACTTCCTCGTCGACACAGGAGCTGATATATCCGTCACTCCTACCGGCGCCAAACACTCCGTGCGACACTACATACCAACTTTCGGACCACCAACTGTTCAACGAGTACGTCAGCTATGTCCAGAGCACCTTAAAGCAGCAAAGATGGAGTTTCAACTCATGATCGATCTTGGTCATGCCAGACCATCCAACAGTCAATGGGCCAGCCCACTACATATGACGAAGAAAAAGAATGGCGACTGGAGACCATGCGGTGATTACCGCAAACTGAACGATCAGACCATAACAGATCGTTATCCAATCGCGCTGCTTCAAGACTTCTCTTCATCTCTGGCTGGAAAAACAATTTTTTCAAATATAGACCTCCGTCGTGCTTTCCATCACATTCCAGTAGCTGACGCAGATATGCCCAAAACAGCTGTAATAACCCCATTCGGGCTGTTCGAATTTCTTAGTATGCCGTTTGGACTCCGAAACGCAGCACAATCGTTCCAACGCTTCATTAACGAGGTGCTTAACGGTTTTGATTTCGTCTACGCCTACATCGACGACCTCCTAATCGGTTCGGAAACTGAAGAGCAGCATGAACAACATCTTCCCTTGGTGCTTTAAAGACTTACTCAATATGGCTTGTGCATAAATGCGGACAAATGTGTACTAGGTGCAAAATCCGTTGACTTTTTGGGATTCCGCCTGTCAGCACAAGGATCATCACCGCTACCCGAACGAGTTAAAGCACAACTTGAGTTTCCGAAACCCAAAACCATCCTGGAACTAAGACGATTTATCGGAGCAGTCAACTTCTACAGACGGCATATTAAGAACGCAGCTACCACGCAAGCACCGCTCAACGAATTGCTCAAAGGTTCGAAGAAGTACGATAGAAGACCAGTACCTTGGACACCAGATACGGAAGCATCTTTTGCATTGGTAAGGAAGCAATTAGCTAATGCAACTCTTCTTTCTTACCCAATGTCTCGGAGCAGTCCTTGAACATCTACACAACTCCGAATGGCAGCCGCTAGGATTCTGGTCGAAGAAACTGTCTTCCACTCAACAGAACTACAGCACGTACGATCGAGAGCTGTCTGCCGTCTATGAAGGTGTTAAATACTTTCGTCACTGGCTTGAAGGACGTGAGTTTGTGATTAGGACAGATCAAAAACCACTTATATACGCGTTTCAGCAACGTTCTGATAAAGCATCACCACGTCAGATCAGACAACTCAACTTCATAAGCCAATTTACAATACGTGGCAGGAATGGAAAATAATGTTGCAGACTCACTATCCCGCGTAGATGCCATCGAACTCCCATCAGCAATTGATTTCAGCGAGATGTCTCAAGCACAATCAACAAATGAAGAACTAAAAAATTTGTTAATTAACAACCACATCACTGAAATTCTTGACGCTGGCACACGGAGCAGAAAACAACATTACTTGCGACATATCCGGAAACAACATAAGACCATTCGTACCCCTTCGCCTGCGACGCAAGGTGTTCAACACATTTCATAACCTCGCTCATCCTAGCGGCAGAGTTACAGTTAAAGTTATATCCCAGCGATACGTGTGGCCATCCATGAACAAGGACATCGTGAAGTGGGCTCGCGACTGTGTCCCTTGCCAGCGATCG
Organism: Eristalinus sepulchralis; assembly: GCA_944738645.1. Lineage (NCBI taxonomy): Eukaryota > Metazoa > Arthropoda > Insecta > Diptera > Syrphidae > Eristalinus > Eristalinus sepulchralis. The sequence goes on from OX122886.1 coordinate 19,159,890, forward strand.
AAAATTGGACGCCATGTGCATAATTCTCCAGCTTCCTTCCAATCACCAGATGAAAGGTTTGTTCATGTGCATCTGGATCTTGTAGGACCTATGCCAGAATCCCAAGGATTTAAGTACTGCATGACCATGATCGACCGTTTCACAAAATGGCCGGAAGCAATCCCCATTAAAGACATCACTGCAGATACAGTCGCCAACGTATTCTTTGCTCACTGGATTGCACGCTTTGGATGTCCCAAATTGCTGACAACAGACCAGGGATCTCAATTCGAAAGTGCACTGTTTACAGCACTCGCACAACTATTTGGCAGCAAACGCATCCGAACTACAGCGTACCACCCAGCTGCCAACGGACTGGTAGAAATATGGCATCGAACGTTAAAAGCAGCCATCATGTGTCACCAGAATCCACAGTGGACCTACGTATTACCAACAGTGCTCTTAGGATTGAGAACCTCTTCAAGGAAGACTTAAAAGCATCACCAGCCGAATACATCTATGGAACAACACTGCGTATTCCGGGTGAGTTCTTCACTCATGATGACCCACCCGCAGATCCACACCTCATCAGACCTCATAGTGTAGTCAGAAGATTAGATGACCGAATTTTCACCATCAACGTCAACGGAAAAGAAATTAATGTAAATGTTGAACGCCTCAAACCAGCACATCTTGCAAGCGACGACGTCTTTGAAAACCCATCCAATATCCAAACCGATTTCATCCATCCAGAACAACATTCAACATCACATCAACCTGCAATAGAAAACAATCAGCATCAAAAGGAAATAAAAACATACATCAATTCCAAACGCATCCGTTTCCAGCAATAGACCAAATCCTGAAATTATAAATAAACTGCAGCCTTTATTTCAGGGGGGAGTAATGTGGCAACATTTTCACCACACTAGCGCCTCTATATTTCAATAAGCAAATCTCTTTCCATAATAAAACCGTTTTCAATTTTTGTATCGATATTTTCCCTCACTCTGGTATCTGACGCCTTAACAACAGTTTCATTGCCTCCTTTGTCCTTGGTGAAATTCAAACTCAGAAAATAAATTAAATTTTTGTACAGTGCTAAATTGAATTGTGTTTTATTGTATGCTTCAAGAAGCCACAGGACAACGATGGCGTCCTTTTCCGGGTTTGAGGAGCACATTTATTCCTCTCCCTCGTGGTCGACATCGATGTAATTTTCGTAAAAAGTAGTTGTATGTGAATTATTGAATTAATAAACCAAGTGAATTGTTATTGACCCGCGTGTTGCAGAAAAACATGGAAAGCATGCAAGAGCTAATAAGGACGGTTACCGGTACAAACGCCACATTTCCAAGATTCGAACATTTTGATCCTGCTAAACGAATTGGGAAAACTATTGGTTTCAACTTCAGCAGCACTTCGAAGCACACGCAGTAAAAGATGACAACACAAAAAAGTCTTCTTTTTTTGTCATCCTGTGGGGACCACCTGTTGGATCTGCTTAGGAAGCTGTGCGAGACAACAGATGTAAGTACATCATGTTGCAAGCTAACTTCATGCTTAACCCAACATTTTCAATCAAATCAACACATACTCGCGTCGAGATGCAAATTCCTATGGCACAAAATGTCACCAGGCCAAAATTACTGTGACTGGATCGTAGACTTGAGGGAAATCGCGAAAAACTGTGCTTTCGTATGCAAGAGAGAGGGATGCAATCAATCGTATGCAGAATACATCATTAGATACATGATCGCTTCTTTTACTCCACACGAGCATATCCGGCTGGTAGCGACACAAAGCAAAGACCCGTCCTTGGAGAAAATGCAGAAGATCATCGCTGGATTTGAAACATCGCAGCTCGCTTCATCAATTTTAAAGGAGAACGACAATATTTTACCCACCACAGGAGACGGTAATGCCATATACCCATAAACAAGTAAGTCCAACCAACATTTTTTACACCGAAAATCTTATCCAGAGTGTCACGTTAGCCATGAACGAAACAAATGTAGACATCCGAACTCAATCTGCGATAAATGTCAGCGAAAAGGCCATACACAGAGCGTATGCATGGCAAGTCAGAGAAGATCTAGCAGTTCTCATAATAATCAACGCTATAGACATCGACAAATCTCTGGAAGTCGTAGGTCACCGCGCGTGGTCTCAGGACATCCACAAGTGCACGCTCACATGCGTCAACAGGTTCCCAAAAGCAATCGCCATCGTGATAACCGCGAAAATGCACATGCGATTTACCAATTAGACAAGTGGAAGTATCATCGGTTTCTACTGCAACTGATAACCAAGATTTCCAAAAAATGTTGACTGCATGGGTTTCGGTCAATAATTCCAAACTAAATTTCCAATTAGACACTGGCGCTTCATGTTCATTAATTGGTTTGCAAGAGTACCGAGACCTTGGTAAGCCAATTTGTCAACCGACTGATAAAAAATTAAGAGCTTACGGAAATTTGGACATACCTGTCAAGGGCTTCCTTTGTGTTAGTGTCACTTGGAGGCGGAAAACGATTTCTTTGCCACTACTTGTCGTGGAAAGTGAGCAGGGTTCCAACATAATGGGCCTCGATTGTCTTAACGCATTTGAAATTTCTCTTAGCAATCCCACTGACGAGTCGGTTTGTCAACTAAATGGCGGGAGAGAGGAACTTGCAGTCAAACCAAAAAACTTTGCGAAACTTTTGAATCAGTTTTTAAACCGGGCCTTGGGTGCAGTACGCAATATAAAGCCCATCTAAAATTGAAAGCTGACGCTCACCCCGTATATGTGCCGCTTCGTCCTGTCCCATATGCACAGAAGACAGTTGTGAAAACAAAAATAGACCGAATGGTACAACTGGGTATTCTGCGCCTTATGGAAACAAGCCAGTGAGCTACTCCAATAGTCGTGGTAGGTAAGGCAAACGGATCCATCTGCCTTTGTGGCAATTACAAAGTTACCGTCAACCCTCAACTAGAAGTCGACCGTCACCCAATGCCAAAGAAGGAGGAGCTTTTCCACCGGATCCAGGGAGGTGAATATTTCACAAAAATCGACATGTCCGAAGCGTATTTACAAATTCTCATAGACGAGCAATCGAAGAAAATTTGCGTGGTTTCTACTGAATTCGGATTGTTCGAGCTTCAAGGACTGCCTTTCGGTATGTCCAGCTCCACCGGAATTTTTCAACGATTCATGGACCAGTTGACTTGTGATTTAGTATGCTGCAGAGCTTACATTGATGATGTCATTGTATCCGGTAAAACGCCGGAAGAACATCTACGTTTTAAGGCACATGGGCTCAAGTGTAATCTGGCTAAATGTCAATTCGCCCAAAGGGAAGTTGAATATCTTTGCCATATCATAGACGCCAAGGGCATACGACCGTCAGAATCACGACTCCAAGCGTTAAGAGATTTGCCTAGACCAAATAACCTCAAAGATCTGGAAAGGTTCTTGGGAAAATTAAATTATTGTTATCAATTCATAGATAATTTTGCACAGTTGGCAGCCCCCCTTAATAAGCTGCTAGCAAACAACACCAAATTTATTTGGGGCAAGGATCAGCAAAAATCGTTCGAGAGGCTGAAGGAAAAAATTGCGAGTACGACAAGGCTGGTTCATTACCGAGAGGATTTGCCTATATTGCTGGCAACGGATGCGCCATCCCACGGTATTGGCGCCGTTATATCACATAAGTATATGGATGGAACGGATAGGCCCATCGCCTTCGCTTCAAAAACATTGACAGACGCTCAGAAGAACTACAGCCAGATCAAGAAGGAGGCGCTCTCAATCATCTATGGCGTAAAGAAATTCAACCAATATTTGAGCGGCCCTCAGTTCGAGATAATCACTGACCACTAGCCTCTCGTTACGATCTTCAATCCGAATAAAAAATTGCCTCAGATGACAATCCAAAGACTGCAGCGTTGGGTGGTAACGCTAATGGGGTATACGTATACAATTCGATTTCGACCAGCCAGGCAGCACGGCAATGCCGACGGTCTTTTACGCTTACCAGCTGGACCAGATGAACAGTTCGATAAAGCGGAAGAATGTCATGCCGTAGACACCTTGTACGGTCATTAGTTAAATAATAAAAAAAAATGCCTTTTAAACTAAACTAAACACCTTGTACGGCTCAGTAGTGGATGGATTTCCGATTAACCCCTCAGTCATTGCGGAATATTCGAAAAAGGATCCCGTTCTCTCTCGGGTACTTCTTTACATACAGAAGGGTTGGCCTAGTCAGTTACCAAGAAACGAAACTGACTTAATTCCATTTTAACGACGCAGGCTTAGATTATGACGAACCACACAAGAATAGTAATTCCAAGTCGTCTTCAGTCACAAATGTTCTCATTACTTCACAAAGACCATTGGGGCGAGACCAGAATGAAGCAATCAGCTTGCCGGTATTGTTGGTGGCCAGGAATTGACGAGGCCATTCACCAAGCAGTGTGCCAGTGTTCATCCTGTCAGAGGAATGCGAGCAGTTCTTCGAAGGAATTAACAAGTTGGCCTCGCCTGATGGAATCCTGGGAGCGCATCCACGTGGATTTCGCAAGTCCTTTCGAAAATCATATGTGGTTAATAGTAGTGGACTCTTCCTCGAGTTTTCCCTTTATTGTAAAAATGTCTTCCACGAATTCCAAGATAACAATAAACGCACTGCGCTCAATTTTTGCTTTAGAGGGTCTTCCTAAGGCAATAGTATCTGACAACGGCACACAATATAAATCAGTGGAATTCCAGACATTTTGCAATCAATTCTCCATCCAGCACCTGACATCCGCTCCTTTTAATCCAGATTTCAACGGAGCTGCGGAACGAATGGTGAGAACATTTAAGACGTCACTAACGAAAATATTGGACGATAGCACGCGAAGCGATGAAGCTTTACAAGTGTTTTTGTCTACTTACGGATCCACACCAGATATCGATGGAATGTCCCCAGCGGAGAAGCTTCTTGGGCGTTGACATCGAACCATTTTGTCTGCTATGTGCCCGAATCTCGACACCAGCGAGAGACATCACACAAAGAGGACTTCGAAATTTATGAGTTAAATCTTCATTCGTCGCCGAAGGAGAAAATTTAATTCGTAGTGCCAAAAATCCTTTTTTGGCTATCCTGGGCCTCCTCTGATAATGATACGACGGGCAACGCTGTTAATTGTAGTACATCTGCTCCGTGGAATAGTATTTAAAAATGGTTGCTGGCATATAATACTAGGGATATATAGTTATAGCTATAGCTGCAGTTTCCTGGGCAGAAACTCAAAATTTCTCCGCGTCAATCTAGTAATTGCTCGATATTATCTCTAGGATGACGCTGAATCTTTTTTACAAGTTACACATCTATATCTGCTGTCGATGATTTAATCCCCAAATTATAAGTTATGTGTACTAAGTATTCCATGAACTTAATGCGGGCACGTAGAGGAGAATGCCTAATTTCAGAGGTTCTTCTGTTCAAATAAAACAAATAAAACATGAACTTGCAGAAGACGAGCTTGTTATTGCCTTTGCTAGTTTACCATCAATCATGGTGAAATGCAATTCATGTTTTACTTTAATTACACTAGTGCTTGTTGCAATTATTGTTTTACATTAATTCTGAATTTTGTTTTCTACTCTTAATCTCTGTGAACGTATTAGGTCCATAGATTCCTTTTTTAGTTGTAATATTACCGGCGTGTTGGAGAGAATCAGAGAATTTTTGAAATTTAACTGCAGCGGTACCAACAATCATGAAAATGTTTGCTTAAATTCACTTTGCCCAGAAGATCCATCACAACCCCATTCGGTCAAAAGCGAGAGGCTAACTTTTCCTTGCAATTGGAATATAGTGCAATGTATAGTATAAATGTAATCAAGTTGAAGTAGAATTTAGGATTCAATTGCAGTTATTTCTATATTTAACTAGTATTTTCCTACTTTTCCTTACTATTCCATAATACAAACCGGGCTTATATTTTACGACATTTCAATAAAACAGTAATAAATATAATAAACCTTATTAATTAAAAACTTTCATAGCCTAAAATATTACATTTAGCAATAATAAATACTTCTAGGTTCATGCACACGGTATTTGTGTAATGCAAACATTAGAAGGAAAATCGTAAGAAAATTCCAAAAAATTGCCGAAAAATGCCCGACATTGCTCCACTTAAACGACTCGTTCTCTATACCATTAGATAAATAATAAAAAATGCCTTTTAAACTAAACTAAAAAAAAACTAAACTAACGACTCGTTCTCCCAAAGTGCAAAAAAGTGAATTCTTATATTCACACCATCGATAGAGAATATTTCCAGAAAAATGTAGTCTCTCGTTGAAGCCTCTTGGAGCATTTTTATTTTGCTCCACCGAACATGGAAGTACTTTTCGCAAAAGGTGGCCTTAATAAAAAGCCTGCTCTAGAGAACTGGTGGTAAAATTGAAAAAACTGTTGATGCAGTTTGAAGGTTAAGTGTGGGCCCTTTCAAAAAAAATATATCATCATGTTCCAAGGTGGCTTATTTTAAAAAGTATGCCACTTCAAATTTTCTTGAAAAAGACGTCCAATTCTTAAAATTTCAAAGTCCAACTTTGAGCTAGTCGGCTAATTACAAGTCAACACAATTTTGGCTTTATAGGTTCTCAAATATGTAGAATCGAAAAACCAGTACCATTTGGCCGAGAAAATTATTTCATTTTACGTATTTTTTTCCGCTGCGGCACCACTGTGCGACGGCGAAATCGTATAACCGATTATTATTTTATTGTTGTATATTACTTTTCCCTTCGGATGTAGATCCTTGTAAAGTTGAAGAAAGAATTTATGAGTGTACAAGGTCTGTTCAAAAACTTAGGTGAATTTTCAAATTTCGTAGTTTACGTACATTCGATTACTAATATTTTTCTTGTACTATCTGTACACTCATTTCGAACATACATACGTATGTTTATAGTTTAAACAATATAGCAAATTTATTTTGTTTGCAAGAGGCATAAAAGTTAGATTTGTTTTGCGGGTTTTGCGATCCAAATAAATTTATCTGAGATTTGCATTCACTATTTATGTTAAATATTTAAGTGCTCAAAAACATTTGAAACGTTGACGGTGGTGTTGACGACGGTTTGCGGCGATTGAGGACATATAAACAGAATCGCTGAGAGAGTTCAAGGGCATACCACAATTGCTTCAAGGATTGTAAAAAACGGTGGCATTGCATTATATACGAGGTCTTCTTCGATGATAGCAAAATAGAAATTGATGAATAAATAAAAATTTTTTTGAGAAAAAATGAAAATTCACCTCATTTCTGGAATAGACATTGTATTCCATTAACTCGTAAACCTGATGTGTTGACATAATAATGTTTTGAGTGTTCTGATATTAAATCGTCATTAACATTACATCCATGGTAGTGGAGGCGAACATTCTGAATGCTTTGTGCATGTCGTTTATTATTATTGTAGCTAGAGATATAAGTTACCTCTACTTTCAATCTCTATTTGAAGATGTTGATCGTTGAGTTGATAATTTCTTTGGTTTCATATCGTTAATTTAGCTCTCCAAAAAACTCGTTTGCTACCGTTCCAACGAAGTCAAATGACGATCGTTTAAACCTTACTGCATGCAGTAGCACGTCATTGTTGTATTGAATTACTGATCGAATTGTGGTAAGGTATCATCGCATAGCATTACACTAGTTGATACATTACCTGCACATATTTTCTTTATATGTCTTGTGCATCCCTTGTACGTGTTTTGTTGTAAAGGGTGGATTTTAGATATTATCTTTTTGGCAACACTGGTTTAAACAGCTGACGCACGTGTCGTGTTTTGTTTCACTGTGAAATATCTTCAGTTTGATGTATAATTTAACCATGAATCGTCTTACAAACGAACAACGCTTGCAGATTATTGAATTTTATTATCAAAATGTATGCTCTGTTAAGAAAGTCCATCGCGCGCTTCTTTCACTTTATGGTCAATTCATTTTTGACTCAATGGGTACGTAAGTAAGCAGGATTGTCAATTTTGGAGTGAAAATCAGCCAGAAGCATTGCAAAAGCTACCAATGCATCCAGAAACAGTCACAGTTTGATGCGGTTTATGGGCTGGTGGCATCATTGGGCTGTACTTCTTCAAAAATGATACGAAGCGTAACGTAACTGTGAATGGTAAGTGCTACCGTGAGATGATATCCAACTTCTTTTGGCTAAAATGCAAGAGCTTGACTTGCATGACATGTGCTTTCAACAAGACGGTGCCACATGCCACGCAGCACGCGCACTTATTGAGAGGCGAGTTCGGTGAACATTTAATTTTTTTTTAAACTTCCCTATAGCTTTTAAAAAATCACCCTTTACAAGGTCATTGTCAGATTAAGCAACACTATAGCTTTCCATTAACTTGCAATCATGTTAGCGCAACCAACGTCCTCAAAATATTTATTTTTTCTGTTTTCTTAAGTGTCTACTACATGTATTTTCCCTACTGATATTTTTCTATTTGCTTGTGAAGTTTGTGAAATAATAGAAAAGGTAGATCGTGGTCGCCGTGTCGTTGTGGTAATTGCGTCGACCGCCACGCAGAAAGTCTAGGTTCGATTCCCGGGCGAGACACCTCGCATGTTTCTCGGCACCACCTCTTTCGAGTTGCTGACAACAAGCAAAGAGTATTAATTGTCTATGAAAAAGCTTCTGAAATCTCGCGGTTCGGAGTCGGCAAAGAACTGTAGGTCCCTTCTACTTGTCAGAAAATAGTAGCACTCACAATACGAGTAGTTATTTTAAAAGCTACTTTATTATTATGAATAGAATAGGTGGATTGCAGTTAACCACTTGTCGAATATTATTGCTAAAGCGAACGCTTTACTAAATATCGTTGCTTACTATCAAAATGCACTGCGTTTTTGTCATTTTTATGCCAACGATTTCTTGAAAAGTGGATTAAATAAGAAGTTTTCTTCCTTATAAGTGTATTGACACCATGTACATTTCTGTAATTTGGGCAACACCGGAAATGAGCTTTGAACTTCTTGAGTCTAATTACATCTAATTACATTGCTTCATTATACAACGGTTATTGTGATGGCTATTCAGAGGTTGTATGCTTTACTGGTGCACTCACAGGGTTAGTGTTGGCGTCGGGCAAAGTTGACTGCGATCAGCGACATTGTCTTGTATACAGGTTGGGTATTTAATAATAATTAGATAGGCACGTCAAATGTACAGTTTGTCGACTCCGAACAGCAAAATTTGAGGTTCTTCCTATACACAGTTTTGTTAGCAACTCGAAAGTGGTAGCGACGTGAAAATTTCAACGTGTTCACTCCAAAAATCGAACCTGGACGTTAGGGTATTAGTCGACGCACTGACGCACGCATTGCACAAAAATGGCAATAATATCACCTCGAGTTAAACGCATCTCGCTTTAAATCACGATGACTCTGCTAATTAGTTAGAGCGGAGTAGGTAAAATTCGATTGGTGGCAGTGACTGATATATTTTTTGAAAAAAATTGAAATGCGAAAAGAATATTCGAATATTTCCAATAGTTTATCAAAGTTGGCTGGGGATCCAATATTATGGGCATTATCCATTACATTTGCTTCTACTTTACTCTGCAAGTACCATTTTGTTCTGACCATATTCAATAAGAGGGTCAAGTTGTTTAGGATTTCTTTTCCGCAACTTAACATCAGGTAAATAATGCAGGGTAAAAACGAGTATCTCGACCTTAATGACCCATAATCTAACGGAAGCAGAAGAAATAGTGTTGAAGAGTGTAACGCAAGTTTTATATGTTGTTCAATGTAAAAATGTAATGTCAACTTAAAATGTATCTTTGCTCATACCACGTGCCGCCACATGCTTTCTTTAGAATTGATTGATTATCAAGCCGCATGATTATATGTGTGTTTCATTCATAAGACTAGAAAGAAGTAAAAGTGTTATGCTATCATTGATTCAAAAAAAGGTGTTATATATATCAATTGCCCCTTTTGCTCGCCACGATTCGTACACATTGCTCATTTTATTCTGTGCTACCTTACCTGTATGCTGAGTTTGCAGTTCTCTTTTATTACCCCCGTAAAGATTTAACGTGATATTTTCATTTATTTATAAAACAATAAAAATATGACGGAAAAATTAAACGCACTGGTCCAGCTTCGAGGACGACAAAAGCGAATACTCAAGTTTTGTCGTTCGAAGAAGAAATGCAAAAAAATGTACACTTTAACACGTTATGACGTGACTGTCAAGGTTCGAGAAAACAAACAATAAATCAAATGTACGCGTTCTTGTAGGACTATTTAGATCCTGACCCAGATTAATTTGAATATGAAGAAAAATACTTACGGACCTGTGCCACATTAATTACCATCAAGAATGAATTTGCGACCGGCTACAAAGGACCTCAAAATGGCAATATTAATCTCTGAGGCATTACTGCTTTAGCAAGATTCAACCACGGTCTTCCCCAGGGTCCACATTCAATCGTTTACTGGACGGTATAAGGATTGGCAGTAATTTAAAAGCTGAGTACAATCGATTGTAAATCATCACTGAGCAACACACATATTTTCTACTATCTAAAGGGATTGCTGAAGGATGAATCTGCGAATCTGGTTAGCCATTGGCTGGTTTGAGAAGCCGCGACAAATTATTTATTCATGTGAAGATTCCTTAACTTTAAGGAAACCATCTGATAAGATCATTCAAGGTTTGAACGCTTTTAAGAAACGGTAGGGTATACTTATCGGTAATCACACCAACGACTCGTATTCAAAACCTTTGTGGGTAACCGAATCTCGAAAATTTTGGACACCCTGCCTCGTATTGTGTGCATTCATATACCATCCCAGGAGAACCCGGCCGATTGTGCTTCGCGGGGAATTTCGCCAAGCCCTTTTCTTCACTTTGATCCGGAAGCTATTTCAGGACTAAAATCATATACCACAAGTTGCGTTTCCACATTCGACCAAGCAGACGACCCATTTGAAAGCCTCCTAGAAAGAGTGTCGGCGTGAAAAAACCGATTAGGATCATGAGTTTTGTATTAGGCCTTAAAAGCGGTCGGAAAGAATAACTGACTCGTCAAATACCTTATCGAAATTTGAAAAAATCCACCTTGCACGTTTCGAGTATCTGCGTAGGACAGAAATAAGTTGTTTGCAGAAAAAATTACCCCTGGATAAGAAATCAGTACCAATTAAACTTTCACTTTTTGTGGACAAAGATGGAATACTACGATAATCTTACTTGCCGAGGGTCACCGCGTGACACAGCTGATATTACAAGATGAACATATCAAAAACTTAGATAGAGATACTGGATTTTTGCAGCAAGAAACTCAATTCAAAAAATAACCTTCAACTGCATTCATACATTGTTTTTGACAAAGGCAAACTGACACCAAACAGATGATCGCAGGTCTCAAAGCAATCCGTGTGCAAACCCATCCTTTCGAAAACACCGGTTGTGACGGGTCACCCTGAAACTATGTCGTGCGGGAAACACAAAAACTGCAAAAACAATCAATCTTAAGTTGGTAAGGCACTTAAGGCCAGAGTGCTCTTCGGCGGCTTATATAAAGGCGCAGAAAATGTTCACATATGTTTAGTAACAAATGTCGAAATTTCGTAGGAGCAGCTCTATCTCTCAAGGATTCATTATGATCCTTTGATAACTCATGGTGTCAAAGGATCATAATGAACTCTGTCGCCTCTTTGGTTAAAGACGGCATTAAGTGGAGTTTCATAGGGGCCGGAATTTGGGAATCTGCAGTACGCTCTGTCAGATATTACCTACGAAGAGTCTGTTTATAATATTCCTTAGTTGTACTCTCATTTATCTTTATTTTAATACAGGGCTTACAATTTAATTCACATGCCTGGGATATAAAAAAACGGAAAAAACTAACAAGCGAAAGTGAAACTTCAAGATACCTCCAGTAGATTCTCATTACGAACTAACACCATAGCATTTTCGACGTTGCCATTTATTTCAAATTTGTAATGTTGAAAGGTATTCTTCACCTCAAAGCTGCCAGAAATGACGAAGCACCAGTCGTAACCATTGCCATTGTTAAAAACGACTCATAAGTCGCCTGAATTAAGAGCATACTTCTCATCTGGGTCATTGGGTAAGGGTATAATTGGGCGCGAATTAAGACAGGCCCCTATGCGTACAGCTAAAGTTTGCAGTTGGTTATACCATAAGCTCTGACCTCCGACAAAGTGAACCAAATACCGCTTCGCAGATTTGATTGGTGCCTCCAACAGTCCACCTTGATGACGAGCGCGAGGAGTAATGATTTGCTAATTAGTTCCCATGGGAGCCAACAATCTTTGTAGATAAGACTTGAGGGGTGACAATGGACAATCAGTTGAGAGTTCGTAATCAGCACGCAATTGATTGATGTCTACTTAAAATTATCGGTCATGTTCCATCTTGATGAGAATTCTTCGGCACTAACTATTCGTGTTCGGAATTGTTGCCTTGATGGAGACCACCGCAAAAGGAATGCAACAGTTCGGGGAAGACGTCGAAGTGTACTGAAACAATCTGCAACAGAGATAACCAATCCATCTCGCCGTCGCGGTTCCAACGCAAAACTTAAAGAAGAAAACATTACCTTGACCGATATTTTCTCTTCTGCATGAATAAGATCCTGATCTCTCTAGGTTAGCTCCATGTTTGTGTCCAATTCAAAATGCTCCTCGGTTGTGAGCCGATCCCACATGATGCCAACGTTCAGGTGATGTTATTTTTTGTTTGCGACGAAGGGTTTAAGAGAGGACCATGCCTTTCGAATCCAACAAATAGCGATGCGCTGTGTTGTTTGACAGCGGCAGTGAGCGCTATGTGAAAGCCACGGAATCTGAGAAGGATGTTTAGCAATAAATCTTGGATTGTGGGTCGACCAATTGGATGTCCTTTAATGAAACCCCGGTACTCGTCTCTGCCGAAGTATTGAATACAACTCGAAATTTGTCCATAACAGCATGGTGAGGAATGTAGTGGCATTGCTCATAATCACTTTCTTGGTCAGCTTTCTCCATGTGGCCAAGAACGGAAGAAAGCTACATACTTTTCGCGAAGCTCCGGATAACCCGCCAATCCATAGTCCATCCATAGTCCGAGAGTGCGTGGCTGAATATATGCTCTCACACTGGCTATCAACAATTGCATAGTATGCTGAGTAGGAACTTCTTTCAATTCCCAAAAGCTCTACTCTATTAGTTGGGAACCATCACCACTCTCCTGAATATGAAAGCAGTGTTGCAAACTGATCCTTGGTGTTGTTGATGCGGGACCCAACTCAGCTCTGTTCGTTGCGCATGAGGCTCATTCTTGTTTCCACAGATTACAACCTCTTTGATGATTTGGCCCCAAAACATCTGAAACAAGAATCACATTGATATGACCGGGAGTTCCAAAATGACTATCGGCTAATAAAGACCAGATTAATAATGCCACTGGTTTACGTCAACATGCACCGTTGGAACAACTAAGGTAATTGACGGAACGACCAGCGCACTGACCAGGAATGAGAAAGATGAATATGCTGATTAAAGTTTATGGTGTGATCCGTCTTGTATAACTACTTACTAGGGTCCCAATGCCTTCTACTGCGACATTGTATGGGATACTGAGAAGCTTCAAGACATGAGCAAAATTATCGGAAACCAAACTTACCTGCGATCCAGGATCGCAGAGGAGTCGAGAAAGATTTTTAATGATCTCTTATGAGTTTGCGAGATACATACCTTTTCAAGAATTTACCCGCAATACTCGCCTCGCTAAGCCCTTAAGCCCAGCTTCGGACGTACAGTTAGGCTTAGAGACTTGTTCTTCAGCCGCACCACAAGAATATAGTATGCTCTCACCATCTCAACTTCATTTAAAACCCATGTGCACCGACACCTCCTTTCCATTTCTTCCTCTATACCTTCGACCTGGCTGTGACTTAATTGCGTTCATTAAAGGGTACTAAACAATCCCTTTAGCGCGCCAATTATAAAAAAAGACGTTGTTCGGATTAATAGCTATATGCATGGGCGCGTGCGGTTGCAAGTAGAATAATGTGATTACGCTGAAATTGATTTGTGCTGATTGAGGACGATAGTCATAAGAGTTATTAATTCTCATTCAAAGACCGATTAGTTTTTGCAGCATCTACTTCTTCTGCTGACTTACTTCTGGACCTTGCAACATTCGACAATATAATATGTGGTGCTTTCGATCACAATGCCTATAACTACCCGAAAGACACTGTTTAGATGTGATTCGTTAACTGCATCCATGATTGTAAGAAAATTTTTTAATGTTTCCTCTAATGTGGGTCGGATATTCAGGAAGCGTGCAACAACAAAAATGTTAATTAATATTCTTTAGTTATACTATAATTAAACTTTATTTTAGTTCAGGGTTAACAATTTAATTTACATGCGAGGGGCATGAAGATTATCACAGTTGAAAATGTCGTTGTCGTGGTTCAGTTACGCCACTTAACAGTCCTCCTGTGAACACCAACATAAAATTGGTGATGCTACAGTCCACACTAAGGCAAGTCCTGGAAAAGGCCAGCGGGTTTCAAATCAATACACGACCTTTATATCGAATTTAAGGCCTCTGAACCATTCCAAATTTGCACCGGATTTCGGCAAGGAGATGCGCTGCCGTGTGAATTCTACAATATTGTGCTGGGGCAGAGCAGCTTCTTGGTTTCTTTGAAAGAAAAATTCTGCGACGAATATATGTCTACGAAGAAGGCGAATGGAGTAGAAGTCACAACTACGAACTCTATGTGCTGTAGTTCGTAAGGCAAACATACTTTATTGGCTCGCCCACATCGAGCAAATGGACAATAACACTCCAACTAATAGGGCCTTCAAATCCCAGTCTCTGGGTTCGGGAAGGAGAGGTAGGCCGAACCTCTGGTATAGAGACCAAGTCATTGCGGATGCTAGAGCGCTTGGTCTTGACAACTGAAAGCCATGCGCCCGGGACCGTCAAGAATGGAAGGCAGCTATAGCTCAGACTCAGACCCTCCATGGTTCGCAGGCCAGATATATACATACATACAGTTCACAAAGGCCCAAGGTTTAGATTGTCCTACGAGTGGAGGATTCCGCAATTAGGTTAGATAGATTAGGCAAATAGAACTCTTTGAGGGTTGTAAGCAAATTGAAAGAGGTGCGGTCTTTAGCCTACGAATGGAACTTGGAATGTTATACATATTACTACATGTAATTTGTAATATTTTAGGATGCCAATATTCAGCTGGATAGCAAAATAGTAATTTAGTACTGCCTTCAATTCCATTATAATTAACTGATAATTATACAAATGCAAAAGAGTACGAATAATAATTTATTTAGAATTTTCCACATTACATTTAATGAAAGAGATATGTTGCAGTCCTATCGACTCAGACAGGCTTAAGTAGCACGGGATATTTACGCAAATTAAAAATTATGCAATTAAAAATCTGTTTTTCAGATAAAATATTGCAATTAGAAGACTAAAAATAATTTAAATCACATCACGAAAACTGACTTGAGTGTTTAATAAGCTACTACCAAAGTCATCAGGAGTAACAGAGGGAAACCACTTCAGTAGAAACACAATGGGTCCTTATTAAAGTCTACTGCAAACACTTTTACGTAGTCAGTCATAATTGCTAGATATCATAACGGTCGTAAACATTGTTGCAGGTGCTTGTGGTAACCCAACATTTTCAAACGCACGGCGTTTGCAGCAACTGAATATACATATCTCACTGTGATTTTTTTACATTGAAATTTACATCTCTGCCCTTAAAAAGTTATGTTTACGTAACAATTGGATTCTATCAAACTTCGAAGGGTGTCATTTCTTCGAAAAGACCAACGGGCGAATGATGATCGATTCTTTTTCTTTTGCCCGATTCAAGATTGTGTCTTAGACGGTAAATGTGTATAACGTTTTGGTGACATCAACTGACCACCCTGACCGTGCGATCCAAACACCGTGTTAACACGAATAGTCCCCAATCTATAGAACAATAATACTCAAGTTATGGCCGAGAAATTGCCCAAAATGTCCCTTGATGAACGGCATGCTGTGAATTTTCCAAATTTGAAAAAATATAAATTGTAATATTGTTCAATATAAAATTTGTTTAAGAATACAGCACCGATATTATAGCTTTTGCCTTAAAAAAATTGTTTACGTACATTGTATAAAACACTCTAGTGCCGACGTTCTTGCTTTATCACTTTATAGAATACAAATTTTTGAATATAATTGCAACGACCAAGTCAAAATGTAGTATAGACTATAGCGAATACATTTGGTTACCTGCCTTAAGGAACTTTAGTTCTTCTTAGTTAATGTCATTCTTACCTCAAATATGACTATTAAGTTAGGTTAAATTTAGATTTGGCTAACAACTGACGTATATGCTTTTATTTTAAATTTTTGTCAAATTTTGATCTAAAGAATAAGGCAATTTAAAGGGATGTTTGTTATGTGTCAACTCTTTCCTGCTGTCTTTACTGATAGTGAACATTTTCTTGTCAGAATTTTATTCACGCTACTTTTTTTTGTACAAAAAACGTACAAAGCAGATTGCAAAGAAAGAAAAGTATGTAAATAATAGGCATGAATATGATGGATGTAAAAAATATACATGAATACATTTTCTTTATAAATGTATCATTGTATACAATTTTATATTATCGAACGTGTTTTATTGAGTGTACACGTATTTTTAAATCGAATAGCTAGCTAAAACTATTCGTTAACTAGCTAAAACTCTTATTAAATTTTCACAAGTTTGTTTCATATTTTTTGTGTTTTTCAACATTTTAATTAAATTTAAATTATTTCTTGAAGAAGTAAAAATGTGGTACGGCAAGTACTAATTTGTTGAAAATTTATCTCCATCCTTAAAATTGGCTACCAATAAGAACTCAGGTACAGAAATGTAACAACTAAATGCGTTAAATAATGATAAGTGTATATATCGTATTTACAGGGAGTCTCCGAAGAATGCATTTTCTTGCATCTTCTTTAAAAGCATACATACTTTTCTATAGCAGAATATTTAGTGAAAAAAAATATTTATATATGTATGTATTTTTTTTAAATACCCTTCTATTCATTTTCAATTAACAATCAAACTATTTTAATGAGGCATCTTAAAACTGTTCGGTACCTAAAATATTTATTCAACGGCATTCATGCTGCTATACTATTCGTTAACAAGTTGCAAGTCACGTCTGTGTGTTTCAAATATGTATTTCTGCATATACCCACACTTACCCTGATAAAATGAAAGTATTTTTAATGATTTTTTGATGAATTGATAAAAAGATTGGATTACATATTGCACGCAGAATCAATTAAATACCAAAGACTAAAGCCAAAAGCCAAAATCCAAAGGCACCCCCACCTATGTATGTGTCAAAACGATTTGCTATCGATAAAGAAATACATTTTATTCGAATCCATGCGCAATAACATCGGCATTCTATTGGTATACAGATTGAATAGAAGGAGGGACTTTATAGGAGAATACACTTTTTCAGCGAATCACGACCTCTTTGGCGCCTCCAGTTGTTGTATTTGAATTCTTAAGACGAACTCTATGCATGTGTCTGTATACCGAAAGTGGCATTTTTTCTTTATATTTCACAGCGTAAATGAAAAGACTGCGCTTTTATACTCTAGTGTGTTTTGAAATATGTATAATAATATAGTATACGTGTGGAAGTACTTACTAATAAGGCTTATTTTTGGACGAATGTGGATAAAGATCTTTTCGCACTATAGACAATGAAAATAGGCCAACCCGCCATTGACAACACTGCACTTTATGTGAAAGGTGGAGTCAATTCATGTACACATTATACTTATCAGTAGATATTTGTTAACTCTTTACATGTTTTCATACAAATTGAATAAACAGCTCCATTTAAGATAAACATGTATATTTAGATTGAGTGAAAATTATGCGAAGTAGGGCGTGGTTTCAGAAGACTTTCATCTATTTACATGATACATATGTTTATATGTTTCTTAAGTCAGTTTAAAATATTTTACAGAAATGCTACAGAAAATTAAAAAAAGTAACATTTTGGTTTATATTATTAATATTTCATTTTAAAATGCTTGTAAAAAGAAAAAGAAAATAGCTGGTTACTTAATTGATTTTTATACTTGTTTGATATTTGTGACAAAATTGCAAAAATGTAAGGACAGTAAATATAAATTTACTTAGTATTTATTTGTAAATTTTTCCGAATCGGTATTAGTTAAATCTTATTTTGACTTTAGTTTTACTGTAGTCGGTACTAGATTTTTAAAAATAGAATGCAAATATCTGTGTAGATGTAGAAAGGAGGGAACAAAAAACATATCTGGTCTGCATGGCATTAATTACACAACAAATGCTTTTATTCTTCTACCATAATCGCTGTTTTTCGAATGAGCATTCGAATGAAATAAATGTTCAGATAGTCTCCAAGACCACTATGTGCATCGCATGACAAATTGTTAGTGGAGACTTGGGGTTATGAATTTGCTGAGAATATGTTCTTAATCAAAATCGCATTGGAGAAAATAACAAGGGGAGAAGGAGTTGGTGTTAAAAACATATGCAAATAAGCATGCAATAAATTTGTACGTTTGTACTTGATTCTTTTGATGCAGTGAATTGAGTACTCATTTTATAATCCGGTACTTGAAATTATGCATACTTGTATTTTTCACTAGGATGATGGTGGCGGCATTAGTAGTCACCCGTTTATCTTTCTGATAAATGTTTTGATACTTAATTCAAATGTTTGCAGTTATTGTATTACGTGTTTGAATAACTTTATCTGGTAATAAATTAAAATCTTACACTTTTTCGTTTTCAAATATAAATATTAATTAATAAAATGTATACTCAGATTCCATTCTGTAGCAATCAACCCTTGATATTGGAGCAATCAATTATTTCGCTATTGAAGTAGAGAAAAAGCATGTATAAGAATTAATATTAAGGAAAACGGAAGCAAGGGCTTAAGTATGAGGAGCCCAAGTTTGTGAAGTATGAGGAATCATTCATTAGTAATATTAATAATAATATTACTTAAGAAACTTAGCTCACTCGAATGGGACTTTGCGATTTTATGGGATTTAAATTCCATATTACGGACACATTTTGAATATCTTGCAAAATATGTTAGTCATAGTCTAGTAAGCCGGGTACCTCGTAAAAATAATTATATTTTTGAGATAACAGTAAAAACAACAGACAAACAAACAGAATTCTATGCAAACGATTAATTTCTTCAATATAAGAGATAGTGCATATGCATGAAATCATGCTCACAGCAGGAAAAGAGTAATGCTTTTAACAGAAAAAAAATCTAGGAAAGTTTTGTATACTTTCCTTTCCTTTATTTGTAGTGAAACTGTTTTTGTGAAACCGGGGCAGATCTTAAGTGCGATCACATCGATTTCTTACTGTGCATTGTAAATGAATGTTTTCAATCAGATTTCTGGTGTATAAATAACCTTGCGATCCTAAACAATTGTGAAAAGATTCTCCCAACATTCACTCAAATCAAATGTTGAATTTTTAAAGGAAAGGGTGATTTTTTAAAAGCTAAAGGAAAGTTTAAAGAAAATATATAAAATTCAGAAAAATCCATGAAATCTTTATTTGAATCGATAGTACGGTTCATATAATTTAAAGTTTGAAGATTATTTCATGCAAATGTTGACCTTGACTGTGCCTCAAATGGTCCATCCGCTTAGTCCAATTTTGGCATACTCTTTTCAACATTTCGGCCGGTATTACACGAATAAATGCTTCAATGTTGTCTTCCATTGCGTAAATTGAAGCAGGCTTGTCTGTATAGACATGAGCTTTAACATAGCCCCACAAAAAATAGTCTAAAGGCGTTAAATCGCACGATCTAGGCGGCCAATTGACCGGTCCCGAACGTTAAATAAAATGTTCACCGAACTCGCCTCTCAATAAGTTCATTGTTGCGCGTGCTGTTTGGCATGTGGCACCGTCTTGTTGAAACCACATGTCATGCAAATCAAGCTCTTGCATCTTGGGCAAAAAAAATGTTGATATCATCTCACGGTAGCTCTCACCATTCACAGTTACGTTACGATTCGCATCATCTTTGAAGAAGTACGGTCCAAAGATGCCACCAGCTCATAAACCGCACCAAACTGTGACTTTTTCTGGATGCATTGGTAGCTCTTGCAATGCTTCTGGCTGATATTCACTCCAAAATCGACAATTCTGCTTACTTGCGTACCACTTTAGTATGTCGATTAAACTGAGCATAAGATCACGCATTTTGATAATAAAATTCAATAATTTGCAAGCGTTGTTCGTTTGTAGGACGATTCATGGTTAAATTATAGATCAAACTGAAGATTTTTGACAGTGAAACAAAACACGAAACGTGCGTCAGCTGTTTAAACCAGTGTTGCCAAAGGGATAATAGCTAACAAATCACCCTTTAGTTACTATTTAAAAGAAGTATATTATGATTGAAGGAACTAAAAAGAATGTTTTATTAAGGTTTGAAATCTCACTTTAATTTTACTTCGTCGACAAACTGAAAATTTTATAATATTGTAGAATCTTTGATGACCAAACCGTGCATTTATATGCAAGAGACTGGCAAAAGTGGATCTATCAAAATATTTGTACATATTTTATATTTAAATAAAAATTGTATCATTCTGCAATAACATGTATACCTTAAAAGTTCGGAAGCGTTAATTTTTTCTAAAATTTTTTAAATTGTCGTTCGTAACATAGTTTATTATATTGTATTTTCACCTTCTGAAAAAATGGCCAAATTAAAAAATTACAAAAACCAAATATTACACTTACGTTAAAAAAAATGAAGCAAAAAATATCCATGTATTCTTTGTAATTGTTGAGCTGAAACGGCCAATTTAATTTTAGAAACTCTCAGTTGTGCAGCCGGCAATCGCAACACTATTAACCACTGTGATCAATTTAAATTAAGAAAATTTTTAATTGAAAATCCCCCTTCCTTTAATGGCAATTAATTGATCAATGGCATTTGGGTTATAGTGGTTACGATCAAAAACGAAATTCATCCTTTGAATCAGCAACGCCGGCCAATTTACTCAAGAGGGCTTTAACAATTTGGATGGCACCCAGTCACGCAATATTGTCGGCACT
>OX122886.1:19186095-19234090 GCA_944738645.1 Eristalinus sepulchralis
GTACGGCTACATCATCCCCAGTTTCGATAGGTGGAAATGGTTTTGAACCAGTTATGATCTTTCAAGACTATGCTTTCGAGACCATACGATCCTCTCCTGTTATACTTGTTACTGCCCCAGAAGATGTTCTGAGCATTAGCGTAGCAGCAGATGACTAGACTCATCTTTTTCACTTCGCAGTAATCTACGAGTCCCCCTTCCTTTGGTGGGGGTGGAGGGACGGAATCGTAGGGGAAGTGGGCTGAAGCAGCAACAAAGTTGTGTCACTCCCTATTTGATTTATAGTTAACGACCGCAGCAACGAGTTCTTGTCTACAAAATTGTGCAAGCTTGGTTGCTGGGAGAAGGTTCGGTACAATAAGAAAAGTTCTCTGTCTTTCTGATCGCGCATCGTAGAGTGGAGAATAACCCCGCAGGCCACAAAGGCCACAGATGCGATTTTTCTACACCTAGGTTCTTGGATGGAAATTTTGTAAGGTTTTGTCTTCACCATGGAAAGTTTGATACATAGGATTGTAGTAGCATCCTTAGAATGATGAAGATTGATCTGGTTAAAAAATGACGTTGTGAATTACCGTGGGATGCATCCCTTATTCGCGTTCCTTTTAAATGAAGCGGCAACTAATCCTTCCACGGTGCAGATGGGGTCGTGAGCCATATCTCGAAACGATGTCGATGTCGGTCGAGGCCCACAAAGAGAGTGAAACCATATTTACTTTCCCGGTGTTTGCTCTCTATG
Source organism: Eristalinus sepulchralis (assembly GCA_944738645.1). Taxonomy (NCBI): domain Eukaryota; kingdom Metazoa; phylum Arthropoda; class Insecta; order Diptera; family Syrphidae; genus Eristalinus; species Eristalinus sepulchralis. Next base: position 19,186,835 of record OX122886.1, read on the forward strand.
GTGACGAACCGCAGAACCGCAGCCTGTATTGGTTGCGGTACATATATTATTCGGATTTTGCGCGTGAGGGGAGTGTTGTCGTTAGCGGACGTTTTCCTTTTTTGCTCTTGGAGCCAGCAGAAAAGGAGGCAGCGTTTTCAACGAAGGATGGGACAGCTTTAGTTGGTGAAACTTCTGCCGACTTCGTTCTTTTGCCTTTGCTACTGAAGGGGTACAGCTTTCAATGCTTGCGCCTTCGACCACTTTCGAGATACCTTTGCGCCGTTCAATCTCCTAATTTTCTTTTGGTTCTTTGTCAGGGACCTCCACGTGCCGCCTTCTCTGGGGCTCGTTCCTCCTTGTCGGATTTCCAAGACATACCATAAGAAACGGCACTCCGGCAGACTGCTTAGCTGTGAGCCTGGAGATTAGGCCTGTGCCTCTCCGCCACCATCTCCATTTATCCATCTCATCCCACTGAGCGCATCATCGAGTGAGTGGCAGGAATCATTTGTGTCAGCGCCATTTAGGGCGGTGGGTGTAGGTAGTATGGGGGAAGGGGCCTCCAGAACCCTTGCCCCGGCCGGTGTCGAAAAGACAACGGATGGATTGTCGTAGTCTCGAGTACCGATAACGAACAAGAATATGATTAACCACAACAAAAAAAGACGACCAATAAAAATAAACACCCTCGGTGAAAATTAGGGAACAGCCCCGAGCTTGGCATCTATACAAATGCTGGACTACTCCAATGCGAAAATGCCACCTTGGCTTGGATTGGCACTTCAAGAATACAAACATGCTGGCTGAAGAGGCATGTTGGTTGAGGCCCAGGTCCACCCCGGACTGTAGCGCCACGAGAAAAAGAAGTATTCAGCCTCATTCATGCTATCGACGTCGAATTGTACGCACAAGCTATCGAGGATATCCAAACAAAAGTCCGCTACGACGAGTGTAAGCAATAAAGGACCACTTTATCCCTTTTTACCACAGGAAATTTCGGACTTTCAAACCTAGATCACCTAAATCTTTTGACTTTGTTGGCACCATTTTTAAGTGGATCGCAGGTTATCCCGACCACAAAGATTTTAAGATTATAAGATCGAAAAATAATCCAGTGATTATAAACAAATTTATGAAAGAAGAGTAAAAGAGATAACCAATGTAACAAATAATATGTAAAGGTTATTAAATACTACTTTCAATTTAAGACCGATTACATTACAAATATAAAACAAAGGAAGAATTAACCAATGTGAATTACGCCAAAAAAGTAAAAGTTAGAATTGTCAACTAATTTATATTGTCGAATACTGAAAAAGAAGTAGTTAAAGAAATATTCGAGAAAACTGAACTGAATCCTATTATTATTATTATTTTTCGTATAATAATTATTATTATAATTATAATTATTATTATTATTATTATTATTATTATTATTATTATTATTATTATTATTATTATTATTATTATTATTATTATTATTATTATTATTATTATTATAATTATTATTATTATTATTATTATTATTATAATTATTATTATTATTATTATTATTATTATTATTATTTTTATTATTGTTATTATTATTATTATTATTATTATTATTATTATTATTATTATTATTATTATTATTATTATTATTATTATTATTATTTATGAATTAAAGGCCACAGATGCGATTTTTCTACACCTAGGTTCTTGGATGGAAATTTTGTAAGGTTTTGTCTTCACCATGGAAAGTTTGATACATAGGATTGTAGTAGCATCCTTAGAATGATGAAGATTGATCTGGTTAAAAAATGACGTTGTGAATTACCGTGGGATGCATCCCTTATTCGCGTTCCTTTTAAATGAAGCGGCAACTAATCCTTCCACGGTGCAGATGGGGTCGTGAGCCATATCTCGAAACGATGTCGATGTCGGTCGAGGCCCACAAAGAGAGTGAAACCATATTTACTTTCCCGGTGTTTGCTCTCTATGTTGACGAACCGCAGAACCGCAGCCTGTATTGGTTGCGGTACCTATATTATTCGGATTTTGCGCGTGAGGGGAGTGTTGTCGTCAGCGGACGTTTTCCTTTTTTGCTCTTGGAGCCAGCAGAAAAGGAGGCAGCGTTTTCAACGAAGGATGGGACAGCTTTAGTGGGTGAAACTTCTGCCGACTTCGTTCTCTTTGCCTTTGCTACTGAAGGGGTACAGCTTTCAATGCTTGCGCCTTCGACCACTTTCGGGATACCTTTGCGCCGTTCAATCTCCTAATTTTCTTTTGGTTCTTTGTCAGGGATCTCCACGTGCCGACATATCATAAGAAACGGCACTCCGGCAGACTGCTTAGCTGTGAGCCTGGAGATTAGGCCTGTGCCTCTCCGCCACCATCTCCATTTATCCAACTCATCCCACTGAGCGCATCATCGAGTGAGTGGCAGGAATCATTTGTGTCAGCGCCATTTAGGGCGGTGGGTGTAGGTAGTATGGGGGAAGGGGCCTCCAGAACCCTTGCCCCGGCCGGTGTCGAAAAGACAACGGATGGATTGTCGTAGTCGCGAGTACCGATAACGAACAAGAATATGATTAACCACAACAAAAAAAGACGACCAATAAAAATATACACCCCCGGTGAAAATTAGGGAACAGCCCCGAGCTTGGCATCTATACAAATGCTGGACTACTCCAATGCGAAAATGCCACCTTGGCTTGGATTGGCACTTCAAGAATACAAACATGCTGGTTGAAGAGGCATTTTGGTTGAGGCCCAGGTCCACCCCGGACTGTAGCGCCACGAGAAAAAGAAGTATTCAGCCTCATTCATGTTATCGACGTCGAATTGTACGCACAAGCTATCGAGGATATCCAAACAAAAGTCCGCTACGACGAGTGTAAGCAATAAAGGACCACTTTATCCCTTTTTACCACAGGAAATTTCGGACTTTCAAACCTAGATCACCTAAATCTTTTGACTTTATTGGCACCATTTTTAAGTGGATCGCAGGTTATCCCGACCACAAAGATTTTAAGATTATAAGATCGAAAAATAATCCAGTGATTATAAACAAATTTATGAAAGAAGAGTAAAAGAGATAACCAATGTAACAAATAATATGTAAAGGTTATTAAATACTATAATATAATAATAATAATAATAATAATAATAATAATAATAATAATAATAATAATAATAATAATAATAATAATAATAATAATAATAATAATAATAATAATAATAATAATAATAATAATAATAATAATAATAATAATTACTATAATTATAATAATAATTATTATTATAATTATAATAATAATAATAATAATAATTATAATAATAATAATAATTATAATAATAATAATAATTATTATAATAATAATAATAATAATTATACGAAAAATAATAATAATAATAGGATATATAGGAATAATAGGCCCACAAAGAGAGTGAAACCATATTTACTTTCCCGGTGTTTGCTCTCTATGTTGACGAACCGCAGAACCGCAGCCTGTATTGGTTGCGGTACCTATATTATTCGGATTTTGCGCGTGAGGGGAGAGTTGTCGTCAGCGGACGTTTTCCTTTTTTGCTCTTGGAGCCAGCAGAAAAGGAGGCAGCGTTTTCAACGAAGGATGGGACAGCTTTAGTTGGTGAAACTTCTGCCGACTTCGTTCTCTTTGCCTTTGCTACTGAAGGGGTACAGCTTTCAATGCTTGCGCCTTCGACCACTTTCGGGATACCTTTGCGCCGTTCAATCTCCTAATTTTCTTTTGGTTCTTTGTCAGGGATCTCCACGTGCCGCCTTCTCTGGGGCTCGTTCCTCCTTGTCGGATTTCCAAGACATATCATAAGAAACGGCACTCCGGCAGACGGCTTAGCTGTGAGCCTGGAGATTAGGCCTGTGCCTCTCCGCCACCATCTCCATTTATCCAACTCATCCCACTGAGCCAATCATCGAGTGAGTGGCAGGAATCATTTGTGTCAGCGCCATTTAGGGCGGTGGGTGTAGGTTGTATGGGGGATGGGGCCTCCAGAACCCTTGCCCCGGCCGGTGTCGAAAAGACAACGGATGGATTGTCGCAGTCGCGAGTACCGATAACGAACAAGAATATGCAGTCGCGAGTACCGATAACGAACAAGAATATGATTAACCACAACAAAAAAAGACGACCAATTAAAATATACACCCCCGGTGAAAATTAGGGAACAGCCCCGAGCTTGGCATCTATACAAATGCTGGACTACTCCAATGCGAAAATGCCACCTTGGCTTGGATTGGCACTTCAAGAATACAAACATGCTGGTTGAAGAGGCATGTTGGTTGAGGCCCAGGTCCACCCCGGACTGTAGCGCCACGAGAAAAAGAAGTATTCAGCCTCATTCATGTTATCGACGTCGAATTGTACGCACAAGCTATCGAGGATATCCAAACAAAAGTCCGCTACGACGAGTGTAAGCAATAAAGGACCACTTTATCCCTTTTTACCACAGGAAATTTCGGACTTTCAAACCTAGATCACCTAAATCTTTTGACTTTATTGGCACCATTTTTAAGTGGATCGCAGGTTATCCCGACCACATTGATTTTAAGATTATAAGATCGAAAAATAATCCAGTGATTATAAACAAATTTATGAAAGAAGAGTAAAAGAGATAACCAATGTAACAAATAATATGTAAAGGTTATTAAATACTACCTGGGCCTCAACCAACATGCCTCTTCAGCCAGCATGTTTGTATTCTTGAAGTGCCAATCCAAGCCAAGGTGGCATTTTCGCATTGGAGTAGTCCAGCATTTGTATAGATGCCAAGCTCGGGGCTGTTCCCTAATTTTCACCGGGGGTGTATATTTTTATTGGTCGTCTTTTTTTGTTGTGGTTAATCATATTCTTGTTCGTTATCGGTACTCGCGACTGCGACAATCCATCCGTTGTCTTTTCGACACCGGCCGGGGCAAGGGTTCTGGAGGCCCCATCCCCCATACTACCTACACCCACCGCCCTAAATGGCGCTGACACAAATGATTCCTGCCACTCACTCGATGATGCGCTCAGTGGGATGAGTTGGATAAATGGAGATGGTGGCGGAGAGGCACAGGCCTAATCTCCAGGCTCACAGCTAAGCAGTCTGCCGGAGTGCCGTTTCTTATGGTATGTCTTGGAAATCCGACAAGGAGGAACGAGCCCCAGAGAAGGCGGCACGTGGAGATCCCTGACAAAGAACCAAAAGAAAATTAGGAGATTCAACGGCGCAAAAGTATCCCGAAAGTGGTCGAAGGCGCAAGCATTGAAAGCTGTACCCCTTCAGTAGCAAAGGCAAAGAGAACGAAGTCGGCAGAAGTTTCATCAACTAAAGCTGTCCCATCCTTCGTTGAAAACGCTGCCTCCTTTTCTGCTGGCTCCAAGAGCAAAAAAGGAAAACGTCCGCTGACGACAACACTCCCCTCACGCGCAAAATCCGAATAATATAGGTACCGCAACCAATACAGGCTGCGGTTCTGCGGTTCGTCAACATAGAGAGCAAACACCGGGAAAGTAAATATGGTTTCACTCTCTTTGTGGGCCTCGACCGACATCGACATCGTTTCGAGATATGGCTCACGACCCCATCTGCACCGTGGAAGGATTAGTTGCCGCTTCATTTAAAAGGAACGCGAATAAGGGATGCATCCCACGGTAATTCACAACGTCATTTTTTAACCAGATCAATCTTCATCATTCTAAGGATGCTACTACAATCCTATGTATCAAACTTTCCATGGTGAAGACAAAACCTTACAAAATTTCCATCCAAGAACCTAGGTGTAGAAAAATCGCATCTGTGGCCTTTGTGGCCTGCGGGGTTATTCTCCACTCTACGATGCGCGATCAGAAAGACAGAGAACTTTTCTTATTGTACCGAACCTTCTCCCAGCAACCAAGCTTGCACAATTTTGTAGACAAGAATTCGTTGCTGCGGTCGTTAACTATATATCAAATAGGGAGTGACACAACTTTGTTGCTGCTTCAGCCCACTTCCCCTACGATTATGTCCCTCCACCCCCACCAAAGGAAGGGGGACTCGTAGATTACTGCGAAGTGAAAAAGATGAGTCTAGTCATCTGCTGCTACGCTAATGCTCAGAACATCTTCTGGGGCAGTAACAAGTATAACAGGAGAGGATCGTATGGTCTCGAAAGCATAGTCTCGAAAGATCATAACTGGTACAAAACAATTTCCACCTATCGAAACTGGGGATGATGTAGCCGTACTACTCGCTGGCCTTGCCGCCGTTTGTGTAAGGTGACTGACGGCCATTGACATGATCATTCTGGGGTGGAAGACGAAAATTTAGGTTTCACACATTTTAAAGTAATTTCGCATCGATTTTCCAGGCGGAAACTATTATTATTATAATTATTTAAATGCATTTTTATTAATTCATTCTAAATTACTTACATGCTACACAAAAATACTTAATACCATCTTACACATACAATCTGCTGATCTTAATTCTGACTTACTGACTCTTCACGAGTACTCTAAGCTAATCTAGGATCTTTTTTTATTACGCCTTTCGGCCTCTTATATTTTGTAAATTTAAAATTGAAACTAATTACATTTTTTTTTGTTTATAATTCCTCCAAGAAAATTTGGAAAAACTCGGAATTCCTGGTTTTTCTTTCTTCTCAACCTAACTTAAAAATAAATCTAAAATCTGCCTACCACCTAAAACTTATAACTATATACAATTAAATTAACCTAAAACTTAACTCTACTTAACTATTTACATTGAGCTTAACTATGTAAACTATGTTATTTATATGTTTTACATATATATCTAATAAGCCGTGATGTACCTTTTTTAATTCTTATTTGTTGTTGTTTTTTATTTTGTTTTTATTTGTTTGCTTTTTAATTTTTTTTGTATGTTTTTGGCTTTGTAATTGTTTTTTTTTCGTAATAACGTGCTTAAGTACAACCTAAATTTATGTGAGTTGGCCCTGTAGACTCAACTATCCCGTCTATTTGTTTGAAAAGTTAGCGGCATCGAACGCTGGTTCTGGTGTAACCACCAGTGGAAAAACCGTTCTTTGGGAGAAACTGCTCTGTCGCGGGCAGAAATCGCCCTGCTGAACCGTAGGAGCTCCTCATGGCTGCGAGCAACGTCCGGTTCGTGTTGGAGTTGCCTCTCGACTGTTCGGCGTGCGACGTGGAAGATGATAGGGCAGCCGTCCCTATCTTGTATCAGGCCTTTAGAGCCCAAATAGACGAAAGCTTCAGGCGGAATGAAGCCGTTAAGACGTACCCGTTCATGGTACATTTCATTTGGTTAGTAAGCTCCAAAGATCAGACTGTTAGTTGAAGCCATGCCTCGAGCAGTGTGACTCTGAATCAACTTAACAATACAATTATCTATCCTTAGGCTTGCCTCGTTGTACAGAACCTCGTTAGGGTAGAATATCTCGTACTGGGATTCTGGTGTTCGATATAAACGGAGACAGGCCCGAAGACACTGCCTTTCGAACACCCTCATCTTTTCCATCTGGGAAGGACTCACGTTGAACCACACAGGACAACCATACACCATATTTGGCCGGATGAGGGCCATGTAGCAGATGACCTTCACTCTGGTATCAAGTTGACTGCTGTAAAACAGCCCTCTTGCCATAGCGAAGGCCTTCTTAGCTCTGGTCAGAGGTGTATCTATGTGGATACCACCATACAGATACTGGTCCAAGATGCCTACATATCTGACTACACTTCTTACAGTTAATGGTCGTCCTTGTGGGTCAACTATGCCGAACTGTCGCCAGTTCCTTTTCGTGTCCCTTGAGACCATGGACAGCGGGGTTCTGAAAAGGATAATTTCACACTTCTGGTAGTTGATTTTCAACTTCCAAACGTCGCAAAATCATTGAATTGTATCGAAATCGCATTGCAACAAGACATTTATTACTTCTACCTTCGGACCTGATCTGTACGCGATTAGGTCATCGGCAAACGCTATGATGTTAGGCATAGAACCTATGAGATCGCTAATGAATATACTGAACAAGATCGGCGAACCAACAGTTTCTTGTTGCAGCCCATTTTTTATATGGAACACAGGCAACAATTTTTTTGCCATTTTTCACACCAAACTTCCTACCTGTGACCATGTCATATATCATATATAGCAATGTTTTATTGATGCCGAGCCTGACCAACTTAAGGAAAAGACCTTCTAGCCATGTCGATCAAGCAGGCGCCTGTACACTGGGTCTTGTTTCTATACCACTGTATGTCGGAAACCAATTTAGACGCGGCATGAATTGTGTCGTGCCTCGCCAAATTGGTTTTCCGGTATTATCTATTTTACTTCAACCCAATCCTTCAGAGCTTTAATGACTATCTTCTCGAATACCTTGCTTATGCCAGGAAGAAGACTTATAGACCGGAGATTTGTCGGGATGGAAGTGTCTTTGTCCCGTTTCGGAATTAGGTGAACCACAGCTGTTTTCCAACGCTTCGGGTAATATGCATTACACAACGCATTGTTAAACAGTGTTGTGTATACATCCACCGCCTCAGAGGGTAGATGGCGCAGAACAATATTTGGTATCCCATCAATTCCCACTGACTTCTTATTCTTCAGTGTTTTGAAGATACCTTGGAGTTCATCTTTTGAAATAAGGATGGAGTTGTTTCCATCGTCGGCGACGGCATTATTTGCCAGAATAAAACCAGGTATCTCGGATCGCCACTGACTTATTTCATTCCGAAGGTAGAAGTGGTTCAGCAAGGCTCTGTTCTCCAGATCGTGGTTCGGTCTACGAGTCTCGTTGACCGTGTAAACTTTTTGGAAAACAGCACCAATTCCATTAACCTTCTCCTGGGGATCTTCCACTACGAAGAAGTCGTTGTCAAGCACAGCCCCATCTGGATCGATGCCAACTGACGTAAGTAAGTTGGCGTTGTCTGTTGTTCGTCTGTCAAGTCGAACGCACTGAATGTCATTATGATCTCTCCTCCGGAAGATTTGATTTACTTGCGGGAACATGCTTGGGTTGTTAGATCTTACAGCCCGAATCTTGTTGCCCCAATGCATGCTTACAGCCAGGCTGTAATTTTGTTTTATGAACTGTTGGAGTACTTTGATCTGTGACTTCAGAGAGCGAATCTCTGTACCCTGTGGATCTGTAAACCGCCTGTACAAGAGTTTTAGCCTTGACAGGAGTCTACTTTTTTGCATGTGAAGTGCATCGATTTCGGAGTTGTGATAGATGTCGCCATAATCGGTTTGTGACACCTTCGGAATCGTCCTGTCCATTGTACGTTTAATGACCTCGTCCATTTGTGTTAGGTACCTGTCAACCTCTTCGTTCGTAAGGTTTCTGTTTGTAGGAGGATTGATTACACTAGAACTTATTTCTCTGTATAAGGCTCTAGAAATACGTGGCCAGCGCACCTTATTTTTATTATAAGAATGCGAATTCCTCCAGATCGTTCGGGAGCTGTATTACCGCGGCGAGACCACATTGATCACTGTCATACTCGACCGTAGTTAAACAGTTCCTCGTGCGCCGCTCCACGATACATATCGTCAGTCGTCTGTCGATTAGCATCATATCCAGACAGGACTCGCTTCTAGTAAAAGATGGTCTATCGGTTGCAAGCAAATCTAACCTGAACTCGATATTGTTCTGTTCCATCCACTCTAAGAGAGCGTTTCCTTTCTCATTTGGAACATTATTGCCCCATTCACCGTGTTTGGCATTAAAATTTCCGCCTAGAATATAATAATTTTCTTCCGAATTTAAACGCAGGCTAGTGAAAAGAGCCTCGAGCTCCGAAAGAAAGTTAGGGTTTTGAGGTTAGGATGCTTCTTTCCACCTTGGAGAGAGATGCGTGTGATGGATGCTTCTAGCACACTAAATCTACGTACCACATTGGTATGTACTACCTTATGAAAAATATTCTTTTTAATCAAGAGAGCGACCCCGCCACCTCGAGCGGATTGGGGTCGGTCTCTTCTGATATTGTGGTAATTTTTGTACCTGAGAATGCGCGTCTGGTTTAGCTTAGTTTCGCTAGCCACCAGCACGTCAGGATTGTGAGTTTGCAACAAGTTTGAGAGCGTTAACTTTCGTTCAATACTAATCAGCGAATTAACATTCACTGCTAGGATCTTAAGGGTTCTTACCTCGCGTGAGCCCATTATATCTGCGAGCGTTGGTTCACAGGCAGTTTAGAGAAGAGGAAATCTACTCTAGCCGTCTGCGCAAGGAAACTGGTCTGTAATTCGACCATCTGTTTCTGCAAGGCAATCATCTGAGCTTGCATCGACTGGATGGAGGACATTACGTCCCTTATGGAGGGTTCTGCCTCGGGTTGCCTGGCCATTGGAGCCGGGGCAACCTTCGGCACTGTCCGTTGTGCCGGTTCTCTGCCTGACACCATTTGGGCGTGGGAGAAAGCCGGCGTAACAGCAGTAGCTACAGCACGGGCCACTGGCCTGTCTGCTACCTTTTTCTCGTTCCTAACTTCTTTTACTCTATGCCGGAGTTCTTTGATTCGTGGACACCCCAAATAGGTTGCAGGGTGTCCGTTTAATCCGCAGAGTACACACTTGAGGGGCGCCATGTCCTCGATTTCATCCGTACCTAAAGGACATTCCCCTTTGTTGTGGCTGAAAGTGCATCATGCGCAGCGGAACTCCATATTGCAGTTCTCCGCGACGTGCCCCAGCCTTCTGCACCTCGCGCATTGAAGTACGTGGTCAGTTTTCTTCAATTTCTCCCATTTTACAGTAAGACCGCATACGAAACGGATTTTTCGTAGATTGTCAATTTTCGTGCCCTGGGATACCTGAACTAAGAAAAAGGGAAGTGCCTTCGTCTTCGCTTTCGCTGCCGCAGTGCTGAAAGGTTTAACCCCTACGAACTGGACCACGTCGCTCCCAACTTTGCGCAGCTTGTTGAGGAGGACCTTCGGGTCAGCAGAGGGGCTTATGCCTTTGAGGAGCAGTGTCTGTGGTCTTCTCCTCTGGGGGTGTAGGTGTAGAAATAAGCGTTCGATGCCGCTAACTTCTTTTTTAAAAATCTGAACCCGTCCATTGTTAAGCAATGGACGGTGTGAATTTGGGGAGTCTTATATTTAATAAAAAAAAGCTTATTCCCTAGGGCCAACTCGCATAGCGTCTCCAGCTCGTCGGTCCCCATGTTGAAGACGTTGATGGGCGGGCAGCATACTTTCTTTTCCTGTGGCTGTTCCTTCTGCTGCCGTTGTTCTGGCTGCTGTTGATGCTGAAGCTCTTGTTTCTGCTGCTGCTGTTGTTGTTGTTGTTGTTTCTGCTGCTGTTGTTTCACCTTCTGTTGTTTCAGCTGCTGTTGCTTCTGTTGTGGCTGCTTTTTTGGGAGATGTTGTTGCTCGCCCTGTTGAGATGCCTTCGATGCAGTAGCTAGCATTTGCTTTGGTTGCTGCTGATCCTTTCGTTGTTGCCTCAGTTGCTTTTGTACCAGCTGTAGCCGTTGCGCTGCCTTTGATGTTGATGGCAGCTCTTTGATTTGCCCTTTTAGCAGCTCTTGTCGCTTCCTCTTTTTTGTGCAGCTGTTGTCTCTGCTGCAGTTCCAAGAGTTTGCGCTGCTGCTTCTGCTTGGCCGCTTTTTCCGCCGCTTTCCTGGTCGTGGATTGTTCGTTGAGGAATTTTATGTGGGCGTGGAGCTTCGCCCTTTCCTCGTCGAGCTTCTCCAGTTTCCTCATCTCCTCTTTTAGTTTCTCTGCCTCATCATCGGAGTCAGAGGTTGCCAACACTTGGAAGGAATTATCACTTCCAGAAGCTGCCTCTGTTGTTGCTCCTGCTGCTGCCTTTGGCGGAGTTTTCTTGGCCGACACCGTTCCGCCTTTGTTCGGTGCGACCGCTTCATCGGCTGACGTCATTGTTGTCGTCCGACGCTTTGTGAGAGTGGGCTGCGGCTGCAGCCTCTTTCTCCTCTTCTTATTATCGGTAGTCCGACTCGTGGGGCTAGCCACGCGGATGCTACCGTCACTGGTTTGGTGGCCTGACGTCCTGGCCACCGGTGTTTTGAAGTCACCCGATTTGCTGAGCTCGGGTCGCTCGTCACTCTCCATATTTCTTCTCACTCTATTGTCTTTGTTTGTTTTATTTGAAGAAAAAAACTTTTTTTTCCGCCTCGGGATTTGAACCCTGGATTGTCGAAACACTGGACTCGTGCTCTAGTTTTTAGTTTAGTTTAAAATGTATTTTTTTATTTTATTTTGCCTTTCAGCCTCTGTTTTTGCAGGTATGTTCAAGTAAAGAACTAAATAATGTGATACTTAATACTAAGAAAATGTTCTGGAAAAACGTAGCAATCTAATTAAATTATTTTTAAATTATTATTATCTAACCTAACTAACCAACTTAACCTTACTAACTAACTAATGTTTTTTTTCTTTTGGACTCGTGCTCTACCAACTGAGCTACCGATGCCACTTGACTACAATTCTTTTTACTAATAGTTCAGTGCACTAATAATATTCTCTTCCGAAGCCGAAACACGTACGTACTCCGCGGAGGTCTGTGAACGACTGTCCAGGCGGAAACTTTTGTGATCCTAATGGAAACCAACTATATTGTGAAGAGAAGGTGGAAGGGGCGAGGTATCTGCGTCTGCAGCGACAGCCAAGCTATGCTTAAGGCCTTCCTCAGCCCTTTAACCAATTCCAAGATAGTCCTGGAATGCACATCCTCCTCTAATTTGGTCGGCAGACTGAATTCGCTAAGACTTGTCTGGGATATCCCGGGATATCACGGGATCACGGAAAACGAGATTGCTAATGAACTAACTAGGCAAGATTCCAAAGAGGGATTCATTGGGACCGAACCCACCTTGGGACTTCCCGCATCCTTCGTTAGGGCTTCCGTCGACGGTCGGATCTCCTAACACCACAACCAGAGATGGCATGACTCTCTAGGATACAGGCTGACCAAGTGCATGCTCGCGAACGTCAGCAAGAAATCCGCGGCGTTTCTGTTATCTCTAGACAGAAAAAACTGCAGGAAAATTGTCGGCTTAATAACTTACTGCCTGGTAGTACAATGGGCCAGTTTTTAAGTCTGAGCGCTAAAGTGTAGTGTTTCCCAACCTCAAAAAAAATTGATTCTGGAGGCATCGAATTTCTTTGAAATGATCCACACCGATGAATTGTATGGAGATTTCGATTTCCTAATTATTCCGTTTTCAAGCGTTTGTTTTATTTGTTTTTCCACTTCATCGTTCTTACTTATGGGATACCGGTAAGACTTCGAATAGACAGGTGTTTCGAAAGTTGTTCTTATTTCTATTTTCACGCTTGTAATACTGGTAAGTTTTGAATTGGCTTCAGAGACTTATCTGAAATGTGGATGTGTTAAGGATTTGAGTGATTCTTTCTATAAGATTTGTTTTTAATATGCATGCTAGGTCTATTTTTCTCAATTTCCCATATATTCTTTGCTGTGTGGATAACTGCACGTTTCTTAAGGGCATCGTTGCCTAATTTGGCATGGAATGAATTAAGTGATGGGAGTAGGAAAAATGTAATTTTGCCCTCGTTTATATTAGAAAGAGGTATTTCAACGTGATGGGTTATTTTTATGCTACATTCTAAACTTTCCCTATTTGGCATCGCCTTATTGAGTAAATGGAGTTGGACATAGTTTCTATTTTTGCCTGTATCTTATAAAATTTTGAGGATCTGGCCACTCTTCGTCCTTGCTTCCAAGTAAGGTAACAACGGGTTTGTTAATAAAAAAAAATTATATCCGCGAAATCGGTTATGAGACTGTTTTTTGAGCTTTCCCTTATGTTGTCTTCGGGTTGTTCGATTGGTTGCAAGTATTTTACAAGCGTCTCTTAGTAATTTTCCTGCCCTGAATTGATTTGCTGGTAGTGTCCGATATCATTGGTGTTGATGTGAAAGACCCTTGGCATTCCTTTATCGGCTTGATGAAACGCAGGTGCTTTTGTTTGAGCATCGTCATTCCGGAAATTGTGGGAAGTCATTTGCCTCGTTTGAGCCTGCTGGCTTCTATTTAATTTGTGAATCTAAAAACCGAAGGTTAGGACCAGGGCCATAACTTGAAGGTTTGGGGTCTTGCGCTTGTGTGTTGGAAGTGTGGATATACTGCGATCGTGGCCTATAGGCGGAACCTATGCTCGGTCATGGTGAAAAGGTCTTACCTGCAAATTTAGCAAAAGATTGATCTCTGTGAATTAGTTAGCCTAAAAGGTTAGGGACACACGTCGCGGCATGCAATTTTGTTTAATATTAACGACATACCTTCTGGGAAAATTCTTTTATTGTAAAGTTTCCTTGCACGAGTGACGTCATCTGTTACTCTAAATTTGCACAGGCATTCCAATCGAGCGGTGTATAATAGAACTTGAGCGCAATGTCTGTGTCGCCTTTAATTTTGTTCCTAATCATGTTTAAAAACCCATAATATTATATTTGGGTGTTCCTTTAAGAGATTCGTAAAACAATAAAAATCGGTCTACACTCTTTCTCCAAGAGCTGAATTCAGTTCGTTTTCTAAAGAAATCTCTAAGACATTTTAGACATCAGGGATTTTGTCTCGATCAGACAAATTTCCTCGATACTCGTTATTGGTGTCTAAGTGAGCTATGAATGATAAAGATGATCAATGTATCAAGTTTGAAGATTAAACTGGGAGTGTTTCAATGATGGACCTGAGAGTAGAAACTCAGGGAAAATTCGGATACTGGTATTTGGGTTAGAGCCCTCGCCAATGGTTGTACTTGATCTTAGTTCTGGCATTTTAAATAAAATAAAACAAATAAGTATTAAATATAAATACTTATTCAACCGACAATCGTGGTCGTTTTTTAGATTTTAATTCGTTTTTATTAGTTCAGTTTTATATACTATCTAAAACGAAATTTTAACTTATAACTATATACAAATTAATTAACCTAAAACTTGACTCTACTTAACTATTTACACCTTAACTTAAATATGTTCGTAGAACTATACGGATGCGAGCACTAGGGCGTATGTTTTATTCATATGCTTTACATATATATTTTATACGCCGTGGTTCACCTTTTTTCCCGTTTTGTTTTTTTGTTGTTTCCTAAACTACCTACATGAGTTGGCCCTAAAGACTCAACTAGCACGTCTATTTGTATTAGCGGCATCGAACGCTGGTTCTGATGTAACCACCAGTAAAATTGACGTTCTTTGGCAGAAACTGCTCTGTCACAGACAGAAATCGCCCTACTGAACCGTAGAAAATCCTCGTGGCCACGAGCGACTTCCGGCTTGTATTGAAGATGCTTTTCAACTGTTCGGCGCGCACGTGGAAGGTAATAGGGCAGCCTTCCCTATCTTGTATTAGGCCTTAAGTGTCCAAATAGTCGAAAGCTTCAGACGGAATGAAGCCGTTAAGACGTACCCGTTCATGGTACATTTCATTTGTTTAGTAAGCCCCAAAGATCAGACTGTTAGTTGAAGCCATGCCTCGAGCAGTGTGACTCTGAATCAACTTAACAATAAAATTATCTATCCTTATAAGATTTGCTCGTTGTACAGAATCTCGTTGGGGTACAATTTCTTGTACTGGGATTCTGGTGTTCGAAATAAGCGAAGACAGGCCCGAAGGCACTGCTTCTCGAATACCCTCATCTTTTCCATCTGGGAGGGACTCCCGTTAAACCACTCAGGACAACCATATACCATAATTGGCCGGATGAAGGCCATGTAGCAGATGACCTTCACTCTGGTATCAAGTTAACTGCTGTAAAATAGCCCTCTTGCCATAGCGAAGGCATTATTAGCCCTGGTCAGAGCTGTATCTATGTGGATACCACCATATAGATACCTTTCCAACCAGATTCCTAGATATCTTAATACGCTTTCCACAGTCAATGGCTGTTCCAGTGGGTCAACTATGCCGAACTTACGTCAGCTCATTTTCGTGTCCGTTGAGCCCCTGGACAGCGGGGTTCTTTCTTCTTTCTTCTACTTTCGAACCAGATCTGTACGCGATTAGATCATCGGCAAACGCAATGATGTTAGGCATAGAACCTATGTGATCGCTAGTGAATATAGTGAGCAAGATCGGCGAACCAACAGCTTCTTGTTGCAACCCATTTTTTATATGGAACACATTAGTTGAAAAATCATTGCCATTTTTCACAAGAAGCTTCCTACCTGTGAGCATGTCATAGATCATATGTAGCAATGTTTTGTTGATGCCGAGCTTGACCAACTTAAGGAAGAGACCTTCTAGCCATACGGTGTCGAACGCCTTCTCCATGTCGATCAAGCAGGCGCCTGTACACTGGGTCTTGTTTCTTTTCCACTGTATGTCGGAAACCAATTTAGACGCGGCATAAATGGTGTTGTGCCCCGCACTGAAGCCAAATTTATTTTCAGGTATAATTTGTTTTCCCTCAAGCCCTTTCTTTCAGTGTTCTTAAGACTATCTTCTCGAATACCTTGCTTATGCACGGAAGAAGACTTATGGACCAGAGATTTGTCGGGATGGAAGTGTCTTTGTCCCGTTTCGGAATTGGCTGTACCACAGCTGTTTTCCAATGCTTCGGGTAATATGCATTACTCAACGCGTTGTTAAACATGGTCGTGTATACATCCACCGCCTCAGAGGGTAGATGGCGCATGGTATCCCATCGATTCCTTCTTCTTCTTCTTCTTCTTCTTCGGATGTCGCTACAGTCCGGGGTGGACCTGGGCCTCAACCAACATGCCTCTCCAGCTAGCACGATCCCTTGCCAGCTGCTTCCAGTCGCGCACTCTAAGTTGGTTGAGGTCCTTTTCCACTTGTGTGCGCCATCTCAATCTAGGACGTCCTCTGTTGCGTTGTCCCTGTGGTTCGGATTCGAAGACTCTTCGGGCCGGAGCAGTGCTGTCCATCCGCTCTACATGGCCTAGCCACCTTAAGCGTTGTATCCGTAGACGCTTGACTAGGTTCATGCCGTCGTACAGCCCATACGGTTCAAGGTTGAATCTTCTCCTCCAGATGCCATCAACGCAAACAGGACCAAAAATCGCACGCAGAACTTTTCTCTCGAACAGACCAAGGGCTTCTTCATCCGCTTTTAGTAACGTCCAGGTTTCTGCGCCGTAAAGCAGGACAGGGATGATCAAAGCCCAAAGAAACAACGATTGGCAAGAGTGATTCTGCGCTTGATTTCGGTACTGATGTTATTGTCCCTATTCACCGCGGAGCCGAGATAGACGAAGTCCTTAACTACCTCGAAATGTCTGCTGCCCATAGTGACGCTCTGTCCGAGACGTCGATGTTCTGCGTCCTTCTTCGATGACAGCATATACTTAGTTTTGCCCTCGTTTACCACCAGTCCCACTTTAGCCGCTTCCGCTTCGATGCTAGCAAACGCCTCATTGACAGCTCGCTGAGTTCGGCCGATCACGTCAATGTCATCCGCATAAGCTAGCAGTTGAACGGACTTGTGGAAGATCGTGCCTCTGGTGTTGACGTGTGAGTTACGCACGATCCCATCGATTACTACTGACCTCTTATTCTTCAGTGAGTTAAAGATACCCTCGAGTTCATCTCTCGAAACAAGGATGGAGTTGTTTCCATCATCGGCGACGGCATTATTTGCAAGTAGATCGTCACTGAATCTGGTTAAACCAGGATTCTCAAATCGCCATTTACTTATTTCGTTCCGAAGGTAAAAGTGGTTTAGCAAGGCCATGTTCTCCAGGTCGTGGTTCGGACTACGAGTCGTTGACCGTGTCCCCTTTCTGGAAAACAGCTTCCAATCTTGCATTCAATTGTATTCACCTTCTCCTGGGGATCTTCCGCTACGAAAAAGTCGTTGTCAAGCACAGCCTCATCTGGACCGATGCCAACTGACGAAAGTAGGTTGGCGTTGTCTGTTGTTCTGTCTAGTCGAACGCACTGAATGCCATTATGAGCTCTCCTGCGGAAGATTTTATTTACTTGCGGGAACATGCTCGGGTTATAAGATCTTACAGCCCGAATCTTATTGCCCCAATGCAAGCTTACAGCTTGACTGTAATTTTGTAGAATTAACTGTTGAATTACTTTGATCTGTGACTTCAGAAGGATTCTCGGTCGTTTTTAGTTTAGTCTAAAGGCATTTTAAGCTAAACTATTGATATATTTGTTTTTGCCTTTCGGCGTCATTACTAGTTATTTGTGTTTAAATTAATAAAAACTATTAATTCTCGGTCGTTATTAGTAAACCATTAACAAACAAGTATTTATGTATAATAATATATAATACTGAAAATTTACTCTTATCCTGTAAAATTTCTTCTTATTTTTGCAGTCCGGGGTGGACCTGGGCCTCAACCAACATGCCTCTCCAGCCAACACGATCTTTCTCTAGCTGCCGCCAGTTGCGCATTCCAATTTGGTTGAGGTCGTTCTCCACTTGTGTGTACCACCTTAGCTTAGGCCGTCCTCTGTTGCGTTGTGCCAATGGTTCATATTCGAAGACTTTTCGGGCCCTTAGAAACAAATGGAAATAAATGGAGAGGTATGACGCTTGTGTTGTTAGGTTTGTAGGGTGACTATGTGTCTAAAGAGTGTGCTCTTAAAGTAAGTAGTATTTCTGATTCTTCGTAGCTCGATGGGTAGTGAGTTCCATAGACGGACGACGTGAACGAAAAACATACGTTCGGATGTAAGGCAGGAGTGTCTCGGATGAATAAGGATGAAAGACCTAGGGGATGAAGAGAACTGAAGTTTGTTATACAAATAGTCAGGTTCCCTTGTTTGCATGATTTTATGTAAAAATGTAAGGGATCGATAGTAAATCAGTTGATCAATGGAGCAACCGAAAATTTGTTTTGCGAAGTGTGAAATATGATCAAATCTCCGGAAGTTGTAAACATATCTGGCGATGTTGTTATACGCGACGTTTAATTTTCTTTTCGTATTAACATGGACATTGCAGAAGATTTCACATCCGTATAATAAAACCGGTATTAGCAGTGATTTCACAAGGAGAAGTTTAATATTGGTGGGTAGGAAGCGCTGTGAGGACCAAAGAGTTCTAAGAGTACCGTACACTTTACCTATGGTTACATTCAGGTGGTCGGACCAGGATAGTGTGGAGTTAAAAATGAGTCCTAGGTTTCTAGCTGTGTTTACGTAATGTAAGTCTACATTTCCAAGTCTTACGTGTGGAAAACCATCAAGATTGAGAGATCTCTTGAAAATGACTAGCGTTTTTGATTTGTCGGGATTTAGACGTAAATTGTTTTTGTTTGCCCAAGTTTCAATACTCTTTAGTTCATCATTTATGATGCTGATAGCAGTGTCTTTATCGGAAATTGGACAGCTCAGATAAAGTTGGATGTCGTCGGCATACATATGACAGGAGCAGTGCTCTAGAAGTGAGGGAATTTCGTTGACATATAGCGAGAAGAGGACTGGTCCGAGAATGGATCCTTGTGGGACGCCTCTGGTGACATTCAAGTATGCAGATACTTTCTCATCGACAGCTACACATTGCGTCCTCCCAGTGAGGTATGATTGTAGGAGTTTTGTGGCAAGTGGTGAAAAATTAAATTGATTTAGTAGTTTCCCGCAGAGGATGTTGTGATCGACGGTATCAAATGCTTTGGAGAAGTCCAAGAGCGTCAGGAAAGTAACTTTATTGCTATCCAGAGCAATTCTGATATCATCGGTAATTGAGAGAAGGACTGTTTTACAGCTTCGTTTGGCTCGGAAACCAGACTGGGAGGAGCAGAGAAGCTGATTGCCATGTAAATACACTTGTAGTTGCTTTAGAATAACCTTTTCAAAAACCTTGGACAAAAACGGTAGTATTGCTATGGGTCGATATTCTGCCGATCTACTGTTTCCACTTTTGGGATTAGGCAATATTTTTGCACGTTTCCATTCAATAAGTTACTCGCAGTGCATGATGATGGTATTGAATAGGTGAGTAATGTGTTGTAAAACATGAGGCAATAACAATTTGAGAAATTTGGTGTGCATTCCATCCAGACCTGATGCGTTTGAATTGACGGAGAGAAGAGCCTCTACTATGTCTTCGTTAGTACAGCGAACGAAATTGAACATTTCGGTTAGACTGCTCTAAAAAATTTCGGAGGGATGGATTGCCGGGTCGTTTTGGGCTAAATATGGTGTGCACGAAGCAGCAGATACAAATTTTAGGTTCAGCTGATCGCAGTCAACATCTGGTGGAATCAGTGGTTTCTGTTTAGTAGCTCCCAGTTTGTGAAGGTTTGACCAAATCTCACGTCCTGATAACCGTGAGGTATTAAACATATTTTCGAAGTAGTGCTTTTTGGAGGTTCTAATTTTTTCAACGACAATGTTTCGCAGTTTTGCGTACGTTGTATGGAACTCCGGCAGTTGAAAGCGTTTCCAGCGAATATAAGCCACGTTTCGTGAATGTATTAACTTTAGTATCTCACGATTGAGCCAAGGGGGTTTGCTGGCTTGGATGGTTTTTGTTTTTATAGGAACGTGTTTTTCGAACAGAGAATTTATCTGGTGTTGCAAAAAAGAAAGTTGATCATTGACGGAGTTCATATAGAATGATCTGTTCCAGTCAATATCGGAGACGTCTTCCAAAAGAACGGAGTAGTTTATTCTCTTAAAGTCTCTAAATTTGATATTGGACTGTGCCGTGTTTATATGAATGTCAAAGGTTGAGAAAACTAAGTCGTAATTTGAGAAACCTGGGACTGAAAGTTGGTCATATAAGAGGACTTGGGTGGTATCGGTAGTAAAGCAGATATCGATTAACGTACTGGAGGTAGAGGTAAAGTGTGTTGGTCTCGTTGTGTTTATTGGAGTTAAGTTGAGGGATGACATAGTGTTGATGAAGCATGCTGACCCTTCTTTAAGTAGATCACAATTGAAATCTCCGCACAGAATCACATTTGGCGTACAGCAAGAAATTTCCTCCAGTATATTTGTGATAAGAGTCAAGTTAATTTGATTGCTCGGACGATAAGCAGTACCAACTAAAACTTGACCATTTCCGCACTCTACATTAATGAAAATATGGCAGTTGGTGTATGACGTTTGCAACAGTTTTCACTTTATTCCTTCACGCACATAAATCGCTACGCCCCCACCCCTTCGATCATTTCTATCGGATCGGAAGACTTTATAACCATTTAGAGAAATTACAGCATCGGGTATGTTGGGTTCAAGCCACGTTTCAGATACGCACAAAATATAAATTTTAGACCCTACAAACAGATACCGAAATTCATCAATCTTGGGCTTCAGACTTTGAGCATAAATGTGACATACATGCAAACCATTATATTGCTTACGCAGAATGCGTAACATATGACTCAAATTTTTGTTTTTCTCGTCGCCCTTGAAGGAACTACTACTACTGCAACCAAATCGAGCTTGCATTAGATGAATTACATATGTGATGTGCGGAAAAGTAAAAAGAAGGAATCAGAAACACTAATGACATTGCAGCCGAGAAGCATGAAATTAAAAAAGTTAACAATAGGCACTCTACATTTACAGAAAAGAAAGGAAAAAAGATAAGATAAAGCGTCAATAAAAAATAAATTAAAGTAAATTGACAAGAAGTAAAGAAAAATTAAAATTAAAAAGAAATAAAGAATGGTTTGTTTGTACTGCATCATGCCTCTGTACGCGATGAGTGCGGTGTTTGACATCTCGCCACAGCTGATTCCAACTCATTAGTGGAGAATATCGGTATGCTGCTCCCACGTGCGCTCAGTTTTACGTACACTTTGCCGGACTTGGTGTAAACAGAGAACAGCTGTTGATCGTTTTTTCTCCGGATGGCGTATTGAAGAAGAGAGCGATTCCTTGTTGTCAGACTTTCGTTGACATAGATGTAACGGTCGGCATCTGTATCAAAACCAGCATCGCGAAGACGGAGAGGTGATTTTACTCTTTTGCGATAGGCGGTGATCATTCTCAGTACAGCATTTCTCTCTTGGGAGTGGTGGAACTTGATGTTCACAGGGGGTTCTCCCTGGGTATGACGTCGTCGGGCACGAAATATATCCTTAAGAGGAGGTGGTTTATGGTCGATGGTGTGATAGAGATGGTTGAATATCTGTTTCAAGTTTTCATTAGGAATATGGGGAATACCAAAGACGGTGGCATCTGCCGCATATTCTTTGCGTTCGATGGTGTCACAATGTTTTTGCAAATCCATGATTTCTGACGTAAGTTTTTTGTCCACATCTGTCTCGATCTTTGTCATACATTGCTCTAAGATAGAGATCGAGCTATTCACCTGTGTTATATGGTCAGCCAGCTTGGATTCAATATCATCGATGCGTACCATCAGCTGCTGACGTATTGCTTTGATCTCTTCACTAATGTGGAAGAGATCTTTTCGAGTTCTGCAAGAGATGGATCTGTTACGCCGCCACTATGTTGCTTTGACGACGGAGAGTTGAGCTGAGTAGGAGTAGAAGCAGCGTTCTTCGAGTGAGTAGTTTTAGAACGGGTAGACATGTTGAGTGTATGGTGAATTGAGTGGGAAGTAAAAGAACCAACAGCTGAGACCATCAAAATCAATATTAATGTTTTTGAATTTTAACACTTGATTCAGGTGAAGATTTTGTTCGAAACAGGCTGAGGGTTTATGTTTAATGCGGATACACGTTTTTACTGAGTATGAATTTAGAACTTCACTTTTTAGATTATTTGAGCCGGACGAGTTGAAAGCGCGACTACTCACGTTGTAACATCACTCAAAAAAAAAAAAAAATCGCACGCAAAACTTTCTCTCGAAAAGATTAAGGGCTTTCTTATCCGCGTTTAGTAGCGTAAAAGTTTCCCGCGCTATAGGGAAGGACTGGGATAATCAAGGTCTTATATAAAGCAAGCTTAGTCTTTCGAGAGAGGGCTTTATTACTCAATTGCCTCTTGAGCCAAAAGAAACAGCGATTGGCAAGAGTGATTCTGCGTTTGATTTCGGTACTGGTGTTATTGTCCCTATTTACTGCGGAGCCGAGGTAGAAGAAGTCCTTGACTACCTCGAAGTTTCTGCTGCCTAGTGTGACGCTCTGTCCGAGACGCCGATGTTGTGTGTCCTTCCTTGATGACAGCATGTACTTCGTTTTGCCCTCATTTACCACCAGACCCATTCTAGCCACTTCCGCTTCAATGCCAGCAAACGCGTCTTTGACGGCTCGCTGTGTTCGTCCAATCACGTCAATGTCATTAGCGTAAGCTAGCAATTGAGCTGACTTTTGGAAGATCGTACCTCTGGTGTTGACCTGTGAGTTACGCACGATCTTCTCAAGGATGATGTTAAAGAAGTCACATGACAGTGCGTCGCCTTTCTAAAACCTTTTTTGACATTGAAGGTATCGGTGAGTTTTTTCCCGACCTTGACGGAGCAGCGAGAGTTCTCCATCGTCATCCTACACAATCTGACAAGTTTGGTAGGAATGCAAAAACTAGACACCGGACTGTATAGCTCATCTTTATGCACACTGTCATATGCGGCCTTGAAATCGAGGTGGTGAGTGTCGATGTGCACTTCTTGGGTCTTTTCCATGATCTGCCGTAGTCTGAAGCTTTAGTAGATGGTGGACTTCCCTGGTTGAATCCATACTGATAAGATCCTATCAGGTTGTTGACCGTTCACACAATACGGAAGAGACGATCTTGTACGCGATGTTAAGGAGACTAATCCCTCGATAGTTGGCGCAGTCGAAGGGGTCTCCTTACTCATGAACCGAAAGGGCGACGCTGAGATTCCACTCATCGGTATGTGCCCAACGAGGTCATGTCCAGCTACTTTAAACAGTTCCTGCGGACAGTCAATCTGCTCTAGCAGCTTTATTCGACTTCAGTCTTAATATTGCTATCTTAACTTCCTCTAAGTCGGAGGGACGGAATTTTTGCCTATCATCGTTCAGATTGAGAAGAACCATTGTGCCTAAACAGCGGGAATTGAGCCGTCACCACCCTTTTAAAAGTGTGCAGAAATGATTTTTCCAGATTCTCAGCATCGGATGTGACTCTATTACTAGGTCTCCGTTTTGGTCCCGGCAGGCTTCGGTCCGAAACCTATATCCACCGGATAGCTGTTTCATACTTAAACTTCTGAACTTCATTCCTGCCATAACACATCTCCATCTCTCCGACCGTGTGAGTAACATCTGATGTTTACCCCAACCTTCTGCTGAATATGAAGAACATCGGCTGTTCAACCGAAAAGCGAACATTCTGTGAGTGAGCATATGAAGTTCAATTAAATTGAATACCTATGATCGCATAACAATAGCGATTGAACTTCACATGCTGACATTGTTGAATTAAGTTTGTAAAGTAGAATAAGAGAATTCAGAGAAATCAAAGTTTAGTCTTAAGATTGATGGATAAGTAAGTTTATTGTAGAAATGTTCAACAGGTATTTAAGACTCAAGCTGCTAGACGATAGTTGAACTAGTGGTAATTACCATAGAAAAAATGAAAAAGTTAATTCCAAAGTTGTGTCAGATAATAAGAATAATCAGGATAGTACTAACTTCTCCCAATATAGAAATGCAGAACAATTAAGGGTAAATAATACTAGTCAACAAAGATCCCAATCGAGACAAAATATCTGACATGCAGTATCTGATAGGAGAAACCATAAGTCAAATATGAATAAGAACAATGAACATCGACAATATTGAGCCGCAGGATTTTCAGAATTAGGCCTTGGAAACAAAATTTTTTTTAATTTAACCATTAAAGGAAAGACATAAAGAATGTTTATAGATACCAGATCAACGATTAGCCTAATAAACTCAACAAGAGTTGATTGCAATAGCTTCCCAATATATGAATTAGAAACCGTAACCTTTAGCACAATAAACAATATTTCAACACAATTAGTAAAAATTATTGTCACCGATACACCTTCAGAATTAAGAATGAGTCCCAAAAGCAAACTTAAGTGGTAAAAAATGGCAATAAAAATGGCAATAAAGAATAAAATAAATGACCTGTCTGTCCTAGAATTGAATTTTCGCGAAAGAGTTATGAAACTCACGCAAATACTGTAAATATAAGATTGTTTTCCGATCATTTTGAAATATTGTAATGCTTCAAATTATCTGACCAAAGTAACAAAAACCCGGATTTGTCTCATATTAAACAAAACGAACGAGACAAAATCAAGGAACTATTGAAAAAGTTAAATAACCTGGTTTACCACGAAGGCAATCAGTTAACAAATACTGATGCAATAAAGAATGAGATCTATACTAAGACTGATCAGCAGATAGGCCCCCGCTTGTATCGCTTACTTCCTAAACAAGAGGATGAAGTTAAAATACAAATAGATGAAATGGAGAGACAAGGTATTGTACGAAAATCCCACAGTAAATATGTCTCACCTATTGGTGGGACCAAAGAAAGTAGATAGTTCAGGCTAGCAGAAGTTTAGAAGATGCGTTGACTACAGGAGATTGAACGACATAACAGTCGATGAAAAGTTTCCTCTGCCTAATATTAACAATTTATTATGCAAGTTATAAAGGACGTGCTTAATATTTTTCAACTCTAAACTTGGCAAAGGGATATTACCAAATTCGAATGCATCCTGGAGATATTCAGAAGACTGCATTTGCAACGCCAAACGGTTTATATGAATGCACCGGCCACTTTCCAGAGGTTGATGAACGAAATATTGAGAGACCATATAAACAAAAGTTGTGTGGTTTACTTAGACGATATCCTCATATTTTCTACTAGCCTCGAGGAGCATCTATTAGCAATACAAACTATTTTCAAAATCTTAACAAAGCATAACTTAAAAGTCCAATTTCACAAATGTTCATTCTTGAACAAAGATACGGAATTCTTGGGACACATCCTTACAAAGAATGGAATGAAACCCAATCCTGTAAAAATTAAGTGCTCTGTTGATTATAAATTACCAGAAACAGTCAAACAATTGAAGGGCTTTCATAGAAAATTTGTGCAAAACTATTCCAAAATTGCCTACCCCATGGTTAAATATCATAAAAAAAAATTCTACCATTCGAAGCACTGAAAACAAAAATCGTTAACCATCCTATCTTAAGTTTTCCCGATATTGGAAAACCATTTATTCTCTATACCGATGCCTCCAATTATACAATTGGGGCAGTACTTACACAATAGGGCCAACCAGAAATCTCCCCAAGGAACCAGCAATGGCTACTAAAATTACAGGAATTCAATTACGAAAGAGAGTATCTCATGGGTAAAGAAAACAAAATAGGCGATTTTTTAAGCAGATTAGAAAATGTGGATAATATTGAAACCCCGCAGCGGACATGAACTCAATATCTGAACCCTATTTTGAATACAGTGGTAAATAGATTTAGAACACAAGTAGTAATACCTGAACAAAGAGATCAAGAATTTGTAAGAGTATTCTGCAATAAGAGAATTTACCAAACAATATTCACGACATCGTCCAAAGACATGTTATCAAAGGAAAAGTTGGATAATACTCAGAACTTGATGATTCTGTTTACAATCAAGTTGAGCTTAAGTTGGTTGAAATTTTCCCACCAAATACTGGTATAAAATTTGTAAGATATAAATATTTGGCTAGAGATCTTACTTGTGAGGAAGAAGCTCTTAGAAAAATCGCGTTATACCATAAAAAGGAATCTGGTCATTCTGGTATCATTACCAACTATGAAGGTAAGAAACATATCGTCTACTGTCCGAACCTTAGAATTTTGATCCATAAAGTTGTGAACAACTGCGATACTTGTACAGCCTCAAAATACTATCGAAAACCGATTAACAAAAAATTTAAATTCACTGAAACTCCCTCTGATATTAACAAAATAATTCACACACGTCAATTCAAAACAGTCCGTTATTATATTTATTGATAAATTTTCTAAACACGCTGTTAGTTTTCATTTGGAAAAGCGTAGTGGTCGAACACTTGTTGAAAAATTCGTCAATTAATAGAAATTAAATGTAAAATTAAAAATGTAGTTTTGTGACAATGAATTTTACAATACAAATGTAAAACATTTTTTTAGGGAAGAAGATATTCTAGTTCACTTTGTTTAGCCAAATAGTTACACTGGAAACAGTGATGTAATAATAATAATAATTGAGTGGTACTACAGCCCATAACGGTCCAGGGCCTAGCTTCTACAACAACTACTCGTGTTGTGCATGCTATTGTTCTTCACGAGTAGAAGGGACCTCCAGTTTTTTGCCGATTCCGAACGGCGAGATTTGAGAAGCTTTCCATAGACAAGTCTCTCTTTGAGTGTTGTCAGCAACTCGAAAGAGGTGGTGCCGTGAAAAAATGCTAGGTGTCCCGTCCGGGAATCGAACCCACACATTCTGCGCCGCAGTCGATGCACTTACCACTGCGCCACGGCGACCAGGAAACAGTGATGTAGAGCATTTAAATAGTACCCTCACTGAACGAATTCCTGTTTAGAATATAGAAAATAAAAGTCCTATTATGGATCAGATGAATAAAGCTATCGGTCTGTATAATAATTCTTTTCATTCCACGAATCAAACCACACCACTTAAGGTCAATAATAGTGAAACATATAAGGCCATAATAAAAGATAAATTAGAGAAAAATAAACGAAAGGCTATTGCAAAACTGAATAGGAACAGAGAAAATTATGTCGAAACTCGCCAACAGGGATTTATAAAAAATTATGTTAGTGTTAGTGTGAAAAATTTAGAAAGTACACACTAAGAAGTGTTCATGAATCTAATATAAAAAAAACCCTTAAAATTTTCAGAAACTGCTACAGAAATATATTAGCAATTCATGAAATTGTAAATTACAATATTGACTTATAAAAGCTATTAAATGTAAGAACTGGCGTAGCAATAACTGAAAATGATCATATTATTGTTGCAATATTGTCAAATTGGCAAATTTATGAATGTAAATAAAAAACTATTTTAAAGAAATTA
Source organism: Eristalinus sepulchralis (assembly GCA_944738645.1). Lineage (NCBI taxonomy): Eukaryota > Metazoa > Arthropoda > Insecta > Diptera > Syrphidae > Eristalinus > Eristalinus sepulchralis. The sequence goes on from OX122886.1 coordinate 19,214,726, forward strand.
AAGCAAATACTGAGTATTTCGTGGAAGTTAATAAATCTGTACAAAAACTAAGATTAATTGAACAGTGTATTTTTAGAAATAAATGTATGTTAATAAAAAATACAACAGAAGAAATTATTCAACTAGATAACAATATGCTAATAATGAAAAACCTAAACATAAAAATATTAAATATTACATGCAACGAGAGACAATTTGTCCTATTCGGTAATTATTTCGTAGTTTACAATAATTGTTCAGTATTTATAGACAAAACACAGTTCAGCAAAACATTTTTCAAATATACAGAAAGTTTTATAGTTCCGAATTACGAAACATTTTTTCAACCAATGACTGAACTGACTTTTGATAAGATTGTTGTAAATCAAGAAGTAAACTTAAATGCTATAAAAGAACTAAAGTTTCATAAATCTTTTAGCTATACTATACCAGCACAACAATCTTAGGTGTAATACTAATAGTAACAATAATATTTTAAAGGCAAAGAGAGATAAAAATAGACATGAAAGGCAACGTAAAAGAAAACATCAATTAACAATACGAAACATGTAAATACGATCTAGAAATGTTAAAGGAAAAATTAGGAAAACTATAAGTTTATAAATATGTATTTGAATCTGATAATAATAATTACATATGTAGAATTCAGGAGAATTCTGAATTCGGTGGAAGGCGAATAACATCGGATGTTCACTCCAACCTTCTGCTGAATATGAAGAACCTCGGATGTTCAACCGAACAGCGAACATTCTGCTGAGTGAGCATATGAAATTGAAATAAATTGAGTCATCGAAGTGCATTTCATGTTTGGAATACATTGCAATTAATAAAATAATTGGATCACTGTGATCGCATTACAATAGCGATTGAACTTCATATGCTGACATTGTTGAAACTAGTTTGTAAGGTAGAATAAGAGAATTCAGAGAAATAAAAGTTAAATCTTAAGACCACCACTCAAGTGTTTTACTAAACATAACTCGTGCTTCTCATGCTCTCTATTTTTTCTTTTGAGAAAACAGTTCTCTTTCCTTCCTTTCCGTTCGTAGAGCACACGAACAGCTCTCGGTGCTCGATGTAGCGTTACCTTGTAGGCCGCCTGTTTAGCCGCATGTGCCTGTAAGCACTCGTCGTCAAACCTTGGGTTCCTTCTGGGTGGTGACGTGAAACCAAGCCCATCAGCGTCAGCTTCTTTGATGGCTTTTGACAATGTTTCGATTCTTCTTCTATTGTCAGTGCAGGCAGCGTCGAGCTTTGGGTGAGTTTCAGAGAGACTCGGTCAGTAAAGATCCCAGCAATCTATTGATATGTCAACTCCGTTGCTCTCTCGATATCCGGGCTCTTACCTTGCCTACAACAAGGTGATGATCCGAGTCGATGTTTCCGCCTCGGACTGTTCGGATATCGAGAATGTTGAAGGAGTGTCTGACGCCAATCGCAACGGGATCAATCTGGTTGACGGTTAATTGATCAGGGGATCGCCAGGTTCCGTTATGGATGTTGAGATGTGGGAACCGCGTACTGTAAAACTTGACAATATTAAAACAATTTTCATGAAAATAAATCATAACCCTTGCTTGCTTTTTGTCTAACGTAAATTGCTGCGTGGGTCTACTATGGAACCTTGTTTCTCCAAGCGCAATTTCGGCTTAACCATTCTACGACTTACATACTTCGAAATACAATTTCACTCATTATAAATTTATTGGCACCATACGCCTATCTGTCTCTGCTCGAGCGCCAGTTAAAACTCTTTGTGTTCAATTTTCTTTTGTTTAATTAATTTTTACGAGGAGAAGCCACCGCTGTCAGCATTCCTGTAATCCAATATTCGACATACCAAGTGTTAGGTGTCCGCGCATGTCCAAATATCGTGCGAGAGAAATGTTGCTTGCTTACTACATATTCTGTGTAAATTTATATGATATATTGAAATTATATGCTATTTCCAAATTCATACGATGATCAATGGGCCATGCGCATCTACATTTAAAATTTCGTTACGTTATCATCGAAATTTCTTCACAGCATATGTTAATGGTATTCAATTTCATCATAATAAGCATAGTCAAATGAGGTAACAGCCTGAGTGCCTATGAATGCAACTTAAGCTATCCGAAAATAATCAGCCCTTATAAATCGACGGTACTGGCACCTTTTTACAAGGATAATTTCGTTTTAACTGCATCTATTGAGCTGTCTCCGTGCTCTTAACTGTTTGAATAAAATCTATTGTTCTGTATAGGAATGTTTAACCGATTGCAAATTTTAATTAACAGTAAACACGCGGGTGAGAAATACGACTATGGTATGTAGGAGTATAATAGTGTTACTCCAAACTTTTGGTTTAAACGATAAGATTTTGTAATTTTTCATTTTAATTTTAGCTACAGCTATTCCCACTTTTGGTAGTCAGGGATCGCAACATATGTTCAACATTTCCTGGCGCCGCTCTTCCTGATTGTGCACTTTGTATATTTAACGTTAAAGTTAACTCATAATCAAATTTTTACCCAATGACAAGCCTCAACTTTTCGAAATTTATTCATCCAAGATCCGATTGGTGAATGGTAAACTAATAATAATATTAATAAAGTTTAATAATTTCTTTTTTTCTTTTTATTGCATTTACTTATTTATATTAATTTACTAATTCCGTGACTCCGATTACGTGATATTGCTGGCTTTGGCAGAAGATTTGAATGGTAAGAGTACATGTGAGTCGGAAAATGACTTAACCCATATCTTAACTTTCTTAAAATTTGTTTTTATGTATTTTGCGGTATGTCAATACTTCACTGTAAACTTTCTAAAGAATTATTAGAAGTTCTATTGCAAAATAAGATCACTTTTAACTTATTATTTATTATTTATTATTTATTATTTATTATTTATTATTTATTATTTATTATTTATTATTTATTATTTATTATTTATTATTTATTATTTATTATTTATTATTTATTATTTATTATTTATTATTTATTATTTATTATTTATTATTTATTATTTATTATTTATTATTTATTATTTATTATTTATTATTTATTATTTATTATTTATTATTTATTATTTATTATTTATTATTTATTATTTATTATTTATTATTTATTATTTATTATTTATTATTTATTATTTATTATTTATTATTTATTATTTATTATTTATTATTTATTATTTATTATTTATTATTTATTATTTATTATTTATTATTTATTATTTATTATTTATTATTTATTATTTATTATTTATTATTTATTATTTATTATTTATTATTTATTATTTATTATTTATTATTTATTATTTATTATTTATTATTTATTATTTATTATTTATTATTTATTATTTATTATTTATTATTTATTATTTATTATTTATTATTTATTATTTATTATTTATTATTTATTATTTATTATTTATTATTTATTATTTATTATTTATTATTTATTATTTATTATTTATTATTTATTATTTATTATTTATTATTTATTATTTATTATTTATTATTTATTATTTATTATTTATTATTTATTATTTATTATTTATTATTTATTTTTTATTATTTATTATTTATTATTTATTATTTATTATTTATTATTTATTATTTATTATTTATTATTTATTATTTATTATTTATTATTTATTATTTATTATTTATTATTTATTATTTATTATTTATTATTTATTATTTATCACTTTTAACTTATTATTTATTATTTATTATTTATTATTTATTATTTATTATTTATTATTTATTATTTATTATTTATTATTTATTATTTATTATTTATTATTTATTATTTATTATTTATTATTTATTATTTATTATTTATTATTTATTATTTATTATTTATTATTTATTATTTATTATTTATTATTTATTATTTATTATTTATTATTTATTATTTATTATTTATTATTTATTATTTATTATTTATTATTTATTATTTATTATTTATTATTTATTATTTATTATTTATTATTTATTATTTATTATTTATTATTTATTATTTATTATTTATTATTTATTATTTATTATTTATTATTTATTATTTATTATTTATTATTTATTATTTATTATTTATTATTTATTATTTATTATTTATTATTTATTATTTATTATTTATTATTTATTATTTATTATTTATTATTTATTATTTATTATTTATTATTTATTATTTATTATTTATTATTTATTATTTATTATTTATTATTTATTATTTATTATTTATTATTTATTATTTATTATTTATTATTTATTATTTATTATTTATTATTTATTATTTATTATTTATTATTTATTATTTATTATTTATTATTTATTATTTATTATTTATTATTTATTATTTATTATTTATTATTTATTATTTATTATTTATTATTTATTATTTATTATTTATTATTTATTATTTATTATTTATTATTTATTATTTATTATTTATTATTTATTATTTATTATTTATTATTTATTATTTATTATTTATTATTTATTATTTATTATTTATTATTTATTATTTATTATTTATTATTTATTATTTATTATTTATTATTTATTATTTATTATTTATTATTTATTATTTATTATTTATTATTTATTATTTATTATTTATTATTTATTATTTATTATTTATTATTTATTATTTATTATTTATTATTTAGTATTTAGTATTTATTATTTATTATTTATTATTTATTATTTATTATTTATTATTTATTATTTATTATTTATTATTTATTATTTATTATTTATTATTTATTATTTATTTTTTATTATTTATTATTTATTATTTATTATTTATTATTTATTATTTATTATTTATTATTTATTATTTATTATTTATTATTTATTATTTATTATTTATTATTTATTATTTATTATTTATTATTTATTATTTATTATTTATTATTTATTATTTATTATTTATTATTTATTATTTATTATTTATTATTTATTATTTATTTTTATTATTTATTATTTATTATTTATTATTTATTATTTATTATTTATTATTTATTATTTATTATTTATTATTTATTATTTATTATTTATTATTTATTATTTATTATTTATTATTTATTATTTATTATTTATTATTTATTATTTATTATTTATTATTTATTATTTATTATTTATTATTTATTATTTATTATTTATTATTTATTATTTATTATTTATTATTTATTATTTATTATTTATTATTATTATTTATTATTTATTATTTATTATTTATTATTTATTATTTATTATTTATTATTTATTATTTATTATTTATTATTTATTATTTATTATTTATTATTTATTATTTATTATTTATTATTTATTATTTATTATTTATTATTTATTATTTATTATTTATTATTTATTATTTATTATTTATTATTTATTATTTATTATTTATTATTTATTATTTATTATTTATTATTTATTATTTATTATTTATTATTTATTATTTAGTATTTATTATTTATTATTTATTATTTATTATTTATTATTTATTATTTATTATTTATTATTTATTATTTATTATTTATTATTTATTATTTATTATTTATTATTTATTATTTATTATTTATTATTTATTATTTATTATTTATTATTTATTATTTATTATTTATTATTTATTATTTATTATTATTATTTATTATTTATTATTTATTATTTATTATTTATTATTTATTATTTATTATTTATTATTTATTATTTATTATTTATTATTTATTATTTATTATTTATTATTTATTATTTATTATTTATTATTTATTATTTATTATTTATTATTTATTATTATTATTTATTATTTATTATTTATTATTATTATTTATTATTTATTATTTATTATTTATTATTTATTATTTATTATTTATTATTTATTATTTATTATTTATTATTTATTATTTATTATTTATTATTTATTATTTATTATTTATTATTTATTATTTATTATTTATTATTTATTATTTATTATTTATTATTTATTATTTATTATTTATTATTTATTATTTATTATTTATTATTTATTATTTATTATTTATTATTTATTATTTATTATTTTATTATTTATTATTTATTATTTATTATTTATTATTTATTATTTATTATTTATTATTTATTATTTATTATTTATTATTTATTATTTATTATTTATTAAAATGTTACATTGTGGCCATTTTTAGCACGCGATTGAAACCGATGAGTGGAATGTCAGCATCGTCTGTCTGGTTTACAAAAAAGAAGATCCCTTCGACTGCGCCAACTATCGAGGAATTACTCCTCTTAACATCGGTTTACCACTCTCCCGTATTGTTTGAAAGCCTGAAACCGTTCGCCAATAACCTGATAGGTCCTTATCAGTGTGGTTTCAGGCTAGGGAAGTCCACCATCGACCAAATCATAACACTACGGCAGATCCTGAAAAAGACCCAAGAAGTGCAAATCGACACTCACGACCTATTCGTCGATTTCAAGGCTGCATATGACAGTGTGCATAGAGACGAGCTACACAATGCCACGTCTAGTTTTGGTATTCCTACGAAACTCCTCAGATTGTGTGAAATGACGATGGAGAACTCTCGTTGCTCCGTTAAGGTCGGGAACGAACTCGTCGAGACCTTCAATGTTTTAGACAAGGCGACGCACTGTCATGTGACTTGTTTAACATCATCCTTGAGAAGGTCGTGCGTAACTCACAAGTCAACACCAGAGGCACAATCTTTCAAAAGTCAGTTCAATTGCTAGCTTACGACGACGACAATAAGGTGGTTGGACGAACATAGCGAGCCGTCAATGATGTGTTTGCTGGCATTGAAGCAGAAGCGGCTAAAATGCGTCTGGTGGTTAATGAGGGCAAAACGAAGTACATGCTGTCATCAAAGAAGGAAAAAAAAAACATCGACGTCTCGGACATAGCGTTACACTAGGCAGCAGAAACTTCGAGGTAGTCAGGGACTTCGTCTACCTCGACTCCGCGGTAAAAAGCACAATAACACCAGTACCGAAATCAAACGCAGAATCACTCTTGCCAATCGCTGTTTCTTCGGGCTTTCTTCGGGCTCAAGAGGCAATTGAGTAATAAAGCCCTCTCCCAAAGGACTAAGCTTGCTTTATATAAGACCTTGATCATACCAGTCTTACTCTATGGCGCGGAAACCTCGACGCTACTAAAAGCGGATGAGGAAAACTTTAGTCTTTTCGAGAGAAAAGTTTTGCGTGCGATTTTTTGTCCTGTTTGCGTTGATGGCATCTGGAGAAGAAGCTTTAACGACGGACTCTATGGGCCGTACAGCGAAATGCGCCTAGTCAAGCGTCTTCGGATACAACGCTTAAGATGGCTAGACCATGTTGAGCGTATGAACACCACTGCTCCGGCCCGAAAAGTCTTCGAATCTGAGCCATTGGCACAACACAACAGAGGACGGCCTAGACTAAGGTGGTGGACACAAGTGGAGAAGAACCTCAACCAACTTGGAGTGCACAACTGGCGGCAGCTGGCGAAAGATAGTGATAACTGGAGAGCAATCAAGTTTGAATTGTTTAAAAAAATCTCCAAGATTAACTTTCAAAGAGAAATACAAATAAGGTAAAATATTAACTTACGAATGGAAATGAAAAAATATTAAAGCATTTTTATATATCATAGGCTTATACTGTTTGCACATTATAAGATATAAATAAGGTATCATCTTTTTTTTTCACACATAAGCCTTTTGCATTTTTTGGCATAAAAATTTAGTTCTTGTTTTTATTCTCGCTTACTGCGTAACAACCTTACCATATTCCAGTCAAATATATAACTTGTTTACTAACTTATATTTAGGTATTAATTTGATCAAATGGCCATCGATTTAAAGAAACTATAAATAGCGCATCATACCCTCAGCAGATCAGGTGGGAACCTAAGAATACCATGCGACTGTTGGTATTCTTAGAAGTTGCAGAAAACTCATTACTGAAGTTCTCGCGAAGCAATGTTCTCCTACACACAGCATCTGACTCTTTCAAGAAATCCCTTAAAGTCCTTCCCAAAAACTATCACATTTCAACGACCTACGAATTGGGAATGACTGGATAACAATTTTTCCGTAAGCCGGGAATGCAATCACAGAGCCTACAGCAGCATTAAGTCATTAAAGTCTGCAGGTCCATATGACGTTATTCTCGTAGAGGGGCAAAAGTCATATGCGAGGTCTGTTCCGGAAATACTTATTTATTCATCAATATCTATGTTGTCCGCCTCAACGTAGTCCCCTTCAGACATAATACGTAGAAGTCTTTTATCCAATCTTCGAAACAGTTCTGCTATGCACTTTTTGGTGTACCCTTGAACTCTCAGCAATTCGTTTTGTATCTTTTCAACCGTCGCAAAACGCCGTCCTCTCATCTTGGGAACAATTATTTAGACATTTAGATATTTTTAAACAAACTTAGCAATTTTGGAACGAACTTCACTCCCACACGCTTTATGCCTAAAAATTTATGAAAAACGAACCAACCGATATACCGACATCAGACATCAGTATCTAAAATTTTAACGTAAACCAGAAGAAAACGCGCATGCAAGACCCGACGACTGCAGACCTGTAAAATATAGCGCCGGAAACGATAACGAGAGAACTCAGTAGACGAGCCAATAGTAAGCACGGAACCTAGAGTAGAAGTAAATGGTTGCAGATGGAAGGTAATCACATACACATATGATCGCCATATGCCGAAAATTAGTCTCTAGCTTTTGGGGCATAATTCAGCTGGCCCTTAAGAAACTAGTTAGTTGGGAAAGGAAATGTGCTTCGGGGGTAAATCCACAGAAAAGGGCACTTGTATTCCCTTAAAGAAAAAACGAACACAGACGTTTTTATAACCCTGTATTGCTGCAAAAATGGGATTAGATAAAAATGTGGACTACAGCCCCGCATCATACACTGTCTTAACACTGCAATAATCTGACGGACTGTAAGCTTATAAGTTGTGTTCAATGGTTTCCTAGATATATTATATGAAGAGCCTTGAGATATACTTCCGCCGCGGCGCTAGATATAGTGCTCTCATACAGCGCAATCCAAAGAAATAGTGATCTCTTTCGATCCAAACTCACCGCCAAGAACTAAATCTTTACCAACATATCGGAAAAGTCGTACTAGGACTCTGCACCCACGTTTTTGGTAGACCCACACTGTATACTTACTGCTGATATCTTCTCCAGAGACTTAATCATTAGTCCTTCCATCACACATTGTAACATAGACAGAAGCTATGACAAAACACTGTAATGACTGACATGCAATGCTATATCCAAAAGGAATATAGTAATCAGTTCAGACAATAAGCTTGCAATAAGATCTCTTCTACGTCACAACTGCTATTGAAATACTTGGCTATGTACTTCAATATCGACTCGTTGCGGATGAAAGGACATAGTGAAATTCAGGCAGATTTTGAGCTTACTGCAGTAAACGCTGTAAGTAAGACGTTTAAACCAATTCGCACCACTTACCTGACTGTCAACATTTAGTTAAAAAAAGAAACACCTAACAAAGTACTTCTTTAAAAGTGAGTCCGAACTTAGCGACATTAATATGGACACCTCAATAGCTATTGTACCTAGCAAGGCGACACTGGACGCTCAAAGCTAAACTAAGCTGTATACATCTCAGAGCAATTTTTGCTATTAGTAGATAGAGAACAATTTATTATATTAACAAAAACAAATTAACCAAATATTTATATTAAAAAATACACAATTGCAGCCTTAATGTTAATTTCCAGCAACATTCTGCTAGAATATATTTTTTATGTTACATTTACGGTTGCTGGGAAGATATTGTTAGAGTGCGACTATTGCGGTCTGTTTTTTTACATGTTGTTATAACCTTTTTCCGGCGACAGAATTATCAACTTAAAAAATTACTTTAATAAGGATAAGTATATTGTGCATGTGTTTATAACTGTAGGAATTCACTAAACACTAAAATAAATTTTAGTGCCCAAATGAATTAGAATGTTAAAAATATTTAACATCATTCAAATTAAATATAATAAACTAGGCAAAGATGAAAGTTTATTGAATAGCTTAAAACTCTTAGTGTAGTTAACAAATCTAATTCAGATTTATATGTTCACATACATATATTTGTAGATACTAACTTTACTAAGTTTATATTTTGCGCTTCCTTTGAAGATCTGAAACCCATTTTATATTATCTTGATAAATGTGTAGTTGCGGCTTTCATTGTAGTACTTTTGTGGCGTCGTATAAACGATTAAAGCCGATAAGATGTTTCAAGACACATGACGTGTACATTTATCACGCATTATTTGCTTACTTACTTGCCCACTGCCTAATTTCCTCACCACTAAATATATCCTATTTGGTTTCTGTACATTGCCGCTCATCTCATTGCATTGCTGATTTTCAGATTGGAAGCCGCTCGTATTGGTAAATTAATATTGAGATAGGGTTGGTAATAAAACCGAGCGATTAGATAAACAAAACGGTCCCATGCCGATAATGTGGTGAGAGTTGTAAATAATATTTTTTATTATGTTTCACTATCAAATTGTATACTCTGATATACATGTTATTATTTGTGCTATTAAAATTCTGATTGAAAATTCATGTCAAATGTGTTTTATTACCATAATAAACTGAAACCAAATACTCTGTCATAGATATTTTATTTATTTGTCAGTAAAAATCTTAAACTTGATCGGAAAGGTAAGCTGTGATAAGATATATCATTGATTGGTCAGTGGTCGGTTGCAATAAAATTATTTTTTCATTTATGTTCAAATGTTCAAAGTCAGAAAAGAAAGCGTTAAATTGCAGTAATATAACATTAATAATATAACATCGTATCGTGTATAACTGGGATGGATAAAGGATTGATTTAGGCTCTAAGTAAAAGCTTTGAATTTCTGATTCAGCAAAATACTAGAACTAAAAATTAAAAAAGAGGAAATTTTTACAAAAATCTGGAGTAAAATGCTTGCGCTATGTTCAAATACAGAGAATATAAGATTTATATGAAGTTATTTAAGTTAAGTTAAGTTATTAAGTTCAATCTCACTACAGCAACTACTCGAATTGTGCCTGCTTTTGCTCTCTCACGAGTGAAACGAGGCCTATTGCCGACTCTAAAGAGATTTGTGAGATTTGAGTGGGTGGTAATTAATTATAAGTACTCTTTGAGTCTTATCAGGAACTCGAAGAGGGCGGTGCCATATGAAAATGTGAAATAAAAACGCTGGTTGATCTAAGGACCGTCTTCGTGCCCTGAGTCCCACTATTCCAAGACATCTTCATTATCAACTTAATAGTAATTTTAATATCACTATATAAAGAATATATTTAATGTATGATAAGAATCTATTTTCGTATAAAATTAGTTTCACTCATCAAATCACGTTTTTATAGGTCAAATTAATATTCGTGTTTGAGTATCGCGTGTAATAACACAAGTATCTTGTAACATGAGGTTAATAAAAGAAAAATTTATAAAATAATAATAATAATATTTTATTATATAAAATAAAAGTAATTGAAGTTATAATAAAAGCTAGTTAGTTTTTATTAACATTCTCAAAATGTTTCTCTAAAAGAATTGTTTCTTGAGTTTGCAGAAGTGAGAACCGGCAAAGTCCGATGGATAGTGACTTACAATCAAACCGCATATGTATGTATTTTCGTATGCCAGATCCATTTGAAAAAATACAATTCGTCTGGAAAAAAATATAGTTTTTCACCTCATGGACATTCTTGGGTCTCGAAAACTAGTGTTATAATGCACTGTTTTGTGGACAGGAATATGGTTTAGAGTATCGTTCGTCTTTCGACTATAGAATTTACACAGTTGCTATAAGTTTAAATGTGCATATATGGAAAAATACCGATCAGGGATTTAATTGGTCGCAGCAATAATTTTAACTTGCTCTCATGTTAAACTTAAATTGACTAAAACCAATTACTCCTGTATATAATTAAAATACAATTTACAAGAAATTTTTTTAATGCGGACGGACTTTCCAGAGTATATATCAGTATAACCGAAGCTTAAAAGCCTAATAAGAACTTCGTCAAAAATAGGCAACAGGTATCACATTTCTATGTAAAATTTAAACTGTTCAATTTACTTCAATTCAACACAATTTATATCTTAGGAAAGATGATTTCAAAACTTTACTAACTTTTGGATGCATAATGTACCATATATGACAATGGAATTAATACGTTTTAAGTGTTGTCAATATGGAAATTACCCTTCTACATTGTACAGATTACACACAATAGCAAGCTAGATAATCTAAGTAAAATTCGATACTTAGATTGCTGGCACTGCACGTGGGAAATTATAAGAAGGAGCGAGGGCACACCGCAGTGCTATCGCTGTCAAAGGTTTGGACATACCGCGTCGAACTGCCAAATGCAGCCCCGATGCGTGAAATGTAGTGGAAACCACAATGCGGACAAATGTTCTTTGGGGCAAGGCGAAACAGTTGATAAAAATCAACTCAAATGCGTACTCTGCGGGAATGCAGGGCACACCGCAAACTATCGAGGTTGCCCCAAATTCCAAGAGCGGAAAGCAAAGACGGCTCTGCAGAAGCAGCCCCCAGTGAAACATCCACTCGGGGCAGCCATACCCGTCACCCCTCAAGTGACGTTCGCCAGTATGGCGTCTGGTCGGAGGGCGACGGCAAACCGTCTGGGCGCAGGTCCCAGTTTCAAAAACTGTTGTGTCAAATGCTCCTGAGCCATCGCCTGAATGGAAAGTCACCATAGAAAGGCGTATGACTCAGCTAGAGGAGCAGGTTGGCCAAATTCTAGCACTCCTGCAGAGTCAAGCACGTCTCCAGTCATAATGGGTACGCCAATGGAGGCAATTTACAAGATCCTTGCAGTGAATGTGAACTCACTGGTAGGGAGCGAACGGAGATTAGAGTTGTTTAAATTGTTGGATGACCAGAGCCCAGACTTTCTGTTGGTTAGCGAAACTAAGCTAACACAGAGAAACAAAATGGTGCACAGCAAATATAATGTTATTAGAAGAGATCGGCCCAACTCTCAAAATGGAGGCGGTGTCGCGATCTTCATTAAAAACATTATAAAACATAAAGTAGTATACAGTAGCGAAGTGCGTCGGTTTCAGGGGCTAGAGGCCTGCATTGCGTGCATCTCTCTACGTAGCGGGAGGAAATTGTACGTGGTGTCGGTCTATGCCTCTGGATCCCCTCACGCCAGATCAACTATCTCAGAGCTCGATTCGCTCTTTCGTTGCCTTATGCTTGATTCGAAAGAGAACTATTACATCTTGGCCGGGGATATAAATGCCCGACATGGATATTGGGGAAACACACTCTCCAATCCGCGAGGGGACCAGCTTTACAGTTGGTTCTGTCTGCACAATGTCGAGTATAGGCTCGATTTGAAAGCAACCGAGAAGTGGTTCGTTTCTGGATCTCATGCTGTTTGGCGCAAGACTGCATCTGACGGACAATATTGGACATACTGTCAATTGCTTGAATACCTTTGTGTATCTCAGCGACCATTGCGGACTTAGTGCCGAAATCAAAATTCCCAACGACATTGCGGAATTGGGAGAGTTTGTGCAAACGTATCCCTACAACTACCGTAGGGCGCGTTGGCCGCGCTTCTCCAGACAACTGTTAAGAACAATCTCCTCAAACGTTCTTCACATACCATCCAACAGAAACTTGTCTAATGAGGAGATTGACATGTATCTGATACAATTGGACGACTTAATTAAACAAACAATGGACTGCACACTACCAAAGTACCGACAAACAGAAATTGAGAACTGCTACCGCAATGCAACAATTGACGCACTACACCGACGCAAAAGTAGACTCCTATCAAGGTTGAAAACCTTATATAGGCGTTTTACAGACCGACAAAGTGAGGAGATTAGGACACTGAAGGCGCTTATTAAAAACATTCAAACTTTAATTGCACAGAATTACAGACTTTCTGTAAATTCTTATTGGAACGACAAGGTCCGGGCTGTGAAGTCTAACGACCCGAGCATGTTTCCAAAAATTAACATGTTCTTCAGGAGCAACAGGCAAAGCGATCTTCCGTGTCTTAAATTTCGTAGAACAACAGACAATGAACGAATACTGACAACAGCAGGTGTTAATCCAGACAACGCCATTGTAGACGATAATCTTTTCGTGATCGAAGACCCGCAAGAAAAAGTGGAAGTACTTGGTGCGACTTTTCAGGAGGTGTACAAGGTGAATGAAAGCATTCGCCCTAATCACATCCTGGAAAATCGTGTTCTAGCCGAAAACTCCCGTCTTCGCTATGATCTGCAACAGTGGCGATCTGAGAACACTGGCTTTGTCGTGTTCATTGACGATAACATGGCAGATAATGTCATCGCCTTTGAAGGGGTTCATCCCCCGTTCAAAACAGTTACGGAGCTTCAAGCGATCTTCGAATCATTGAAGAAGAAAAAGTCTGTGGGAACTGATGGGATCTCAAACATTGTGCTGAGGCATCTCCCTCAAGAAGCGGTAAGGATGTACACGGTCCTGTTTAACAATGCTCTGAATAATGCTCATTATCCTGAACATTGGAAGACAGCGATAGTGCACCCCATATCCAAAAGAGGAAAAGATTCGTCTGATCCGTGCAACCTTCGATCGATTAGTCTTCTTCCAAATATCAGCAAGGTTTTCGAAAAGGTGGTTAATAGAGCTCTGCTTGACTGGGTAGAGGACAAAAATATCATACCGGATAACCAGTTCGGTTTCAAGGTGGGGCATGATACCATAAATGCCGCGTCGAAACTAGTATCCGATATCCAATGGCATAAGTGCAAGAAACAGTGCACTGGTGCGGTGCTGATTGATCTGGAGAAGGCCTTCGACACCGTTTGGTTGGAAGGACTTTTTTACAAGCTCAGTCGGCTCGGCATGCATAAGTCGCTATTGTACCTACTGTTTAGTATGCTTACTGGCAGACGGTTCGTAGTCAAATACGGCAACGTAACCTCTGCGGGTATCTTCCATGTTAAAAATGGTCTCCAACAGGGTGCCGTAAACTCGCCAATCCTGTTTAACATTTACTTGAGCGATCTTTTAAGTTCTCTTCATAATGCAATTGCGTACGCAGATGACTTGATAGTGTACAGATCAGCCCCAAAGATTGAGGAGATTACCACTCTCTTGCAGAGCGAATTTGATTCCTTCAGACGAGATTGCGACAGCCGGAAATTAAAAATTAATTTCGAGAAGTCGGAAACCATCCTGTTCAGGACGCCGTTGCATAAGGCTTCGGCAGACACAAAGAAGAATTGGCGTAAGCTCGCTATCATTGGACAACACGGGGAGCCACTGGTCAGAACAGAGGACTGTGGTCAGATACCTTGGGATCTGGTTAGATCAGTATCTGTATTTTAATAAACATATAGATGCTGCTCTGGCCAGGGCTCGAGGCGCCTTTGCCCTTACTAAGAGACTGTTTTACAGTAAGGTAGCATGTAATCTGCTACATGGCCCTAATCAGGCCAATGCTTACCTATGGCTGTCCCGTGTGGTTTAATGTGGGAGGTAGTCTGATGGAAAGGATGCGGTTGTTCGAGAGGTCTTGCCTTCGGGCATGTCTTCAACTTTACCGAACTCCTTGGTCCGAGTACAAGAAATTCTACTCTAATGAAGTCTTATACAATAGGGCGAAAATGATCAGAGTGGATAATTTCATCCTGAAGCTGATTCGGAGACACACTGCAAGAGCAATGGACTCCAATAACAATCTTATTTCTGGGGCTTACTATCCCAACACACAATACTATGAAAGGGTGCGCTATAATGGTTTCGTTCCTCCAGAAGCATTTGTCTACTTTGATGAGCTAGGTCTGACACAAGACAAGAAAGCGGTACCGCTCATCTTTCATTTCGCCCGTTCTGCTGTGGATGGGCGGCTCAACTACAACCGTTCCGTTGCACGGCGAGCTGAGGACAATTTCCTCCGCTTCAGTACAGCGGTATCGAGATGGGATGTACTGGATGTTGTGAAACAGCATAAAGTGTTCTGGTGGCTACAAAGCGAATAAAACTCCCTCGTCGAACCCTCTAAACACTGGGTAGGGAAACCAACGGGGGGCAGTCGGCTACTGTTTTGCAACGGACAAACTACCAGCTGCAATCTTTGGCCGGCTTATATATTCTTAGTATTACGTTTTAGGTTAGGGTTAGGTTTTAAGATAAAAAAAAAATAAAAAAATAAAAATAAATACAAAAAATACACAAAAATATCAAAAAAAAATTAAAAAATACAAAAAAAAAACAAAAAAAAGGAAAATTAAGTCCTTGCTTAACGACTACCTTATTAAGAAAACATATAAGAAAAAACTTAACAACTTAACATTTTTACTAAAAATAACTTATATCTAAAACTACAGCTAAAAACTAAACTAAACTAAACTAAAAACTAGAACTAAAACTTAGACTATACTACTACTAGCTTAAGCTACGTACGTACATTTGCATGTATACCATCATATAATTCATCAATATATGTTCCTGCATACATGCACATGTGCGTCTATATACAACTATATATGTGTGTATAAGTCAATATACACTACACATATATTACATATATTATAGCACATGTACGTACGTAGCTTAAGCTAGTAGTAGTATAGTCTAAGTTTTAGTTCTAGTTTTTAGTTTAGTTTAGTTTAGTTTTTAGCTGTAGTTTTAGATATAAGTTATTTTTAGTAAAAATGTTAAGTTGTTAAGTTTTTTCTTATATGTTTTCTTAATAAGGTAGTCGTTAAGCAAGGACTTAATTTTCCTATATAATATATAAGGGCGCTGAAAAGCAAATTCAAATTAAGTTTATCTTAGAGCGCCTGTGAAGGGCTAGTAAGATTATTTTAAGTCAATGAAATGAAGTCCTGAAAACTAGTTTTAAGCATATTTTGTCTAGAATTTAAGTGTTATGTTAGATATGAATAAAATGCATGAAAAAAAAGTGTTGTCAATAACTGGGAAGATGTGGGGCCGTAAAAAAATGCAAAGTGTTTCTTCCGGGAATCGAACCTGGAACCCAGGCGTGTGATTCTACGCACTTACTCACAACGCCATGTCGACTACAATTTTCGATTTGGTATTCCCAAAACCATGAGTCCGGAATATTCGGAAGAAACAAGATCTCGATAATACGGCGTTTGAGGTAAGCCCTCAGAAGATGTGGTGCCGTAAAAAAATGCAAAGTGTTTCTTCCGGGAATCGAACCTGGAACCCAGGCGTGTGATTCGACGCACTTACTCACAACGCCATGGCGACTACAATATTCGATTTGGTATTCCCAAAACCTTGAGTCCGGAATATTCGGAAGAAACAAGATCTCGATAATACGGCGTTTGAGGTAAGCCCTCAGATTCCAGTGTTTTCAGGTATTTGTTTGACCGCTTAACCAACGAGCGTCATCGTCATGCAATTTGCCATGCTCTTCGGTCACTTTTGGCCGTTTTAACGCAATGCATGGCTTTAACACCTAAGTTGCAGTTATTGACGTTTTCCATCAATGATTTCGCCTGATCTTAGCAGCTCATAGTACACCACACCCTTGCGGTCCCAAAATATGCAGAGCATGGGTATGATCTTATGGTTATTGTAGTGTATCCACTATTCATCCCCAGTCACGATGTAGTGTAAAAACCCCTTTTTTGATATAGCAGTTCCGAGGTGAAAATTGCCTTTCGACATCTCTATGTTGTCCTTGATTGAATCCAAATTTCTTTAACCAAACGGAAATTATTTGCTAAGTCACTTCCAATGATTTTGCGAGTTCTCTTTGCCTTTGTCACCAATCTTAATCCAGTAAAGTCCCTTATTCCGCATCTTATAAGCACCACCATCCTCTGCATAATCTATCGGTCGAAATAGACTCACCGGAAATTCGATGGAATTCAGCAGCACTTTTTTTCCAATTTAAAAAGAAAGTCCACACTTAAGACAAATACGGACATTTTTGAAGAGGCAAAAAGCAATATTTTTTTGTCTAAACTAATGAAGTAGGTAGTCCTTTCAAAGATCCCATACAAGTTGTAGGTGGCGCCATCCTTTAAAAACTGACCGAACTAATTTGCACCCCGAATAGAATCAGAAAGCACACTCA
The DNA here is from genome assembly GCA_944738645.1 of Eristalinus sepulchralis. Lineage (NCBI taxonomy): Eukaryota > Metazoa > Arthropoda > Insecta > Diptera > Syrphidae > Eristalinus > Eristalinus sepulchralis. Next base: position 19,232,869 of record OX122886.1, read on the forward strand.
CACATTCTCTCGACGCTATTTAAGAGCATCAATTATTTTCCCAGTCAAAGTATGGAAGTTATAAACAGTTATTAGTTAGTAGAGGGACTTTTCCATAATGAGCTTATGTACTTTATTTCTTATAATAAAATATGTATGCTCGTAGTTTTTGCATTTACATTTTACATAATTATTAACATAACAATAATAATAATTGAGTATCACTACAGCCCACAAGGGACCATGGCTATCTACGTGCTACTGTTCTCTAATGATCAGAAGGGACCTTCAGTCTTTTGCCGACTTCGAACGGCGAGATTTGAGAAGCTTTGCATGGACAGTTAGTGGTTTTTCAGTGTTCTCAGCGATTCGATTCGATTTCATTGCATTTTTATTGAATTCATTTTTCTTACATGCTAGACAAAAATACTTAAAACTAGCTTACAGATACAATCTACCGATCTTAATTCTAACCTACTGACTCTTCGCGAGTACTCTAAGCTTATCTAGTATATTTTTCTTTTTGCCTTTCGGCCTCTTTTATTTTTAATTCTTAGCTTAAAAACTAATTACACATTTTCTTTTTAAATCCTTCAAGAACATTTTTTTAAAAACTTGAAATTCAAAATTATCTTTACTTCTTAACCTACTTTAATGACTACATCCTAAAACTACACTAGCTAAAACTAAACTAAAACTTATAACTATATACAATTTACACTAACCTAAAACTTAAGTCTACTTATATTAAACTTAACTATGTCCGTAAACTATACGGACGCGTGCACCAGGGCGTATGTGTTATTTATATGCTTTACATATATATCTAATACGCCGTGATGCACCTAAGTGTTCTCAGCAACTCGAAAGAGGTGGTGCCGTGAAAAATGCGAGGCCTTCCATCCGGGAGTCGAACCTGGAACCATGGCTTGTGAGTAAGTTGAGTGAGCACATTTGATAAAAATAACACATATTTGTGAGAAAATGTTTTGGTGTTAATACATAGAAATCTTTCGCTTTAGGATTGCATGAGCACCTTTTCTATAGTTATAAGAATTATTTCTCATTACCAAAAGACATTTTAGATCTCTGTAAGTCTCGCTGCTCATATTTATTTGCCTTAATGCATAACTGTGCAATGCTATTACCATCAGATAGATAGACAAAATGGGTACAATGCCATGCATCTATCTATGCCACTCAAGAAACCCATATGCTATGAGCAAATACAGACAGAATTTGC